>WNWK01012417.1:0-59769 GCA_009830355.1 Cherax destructor | reverse complement strand
ATATTTAACACCATGTAATCTGCATCACGAATGTTTTGGAAAGAGCGAGACCCCCGCCATGCGGGGCCCATCGCCGTACTGTTTGTTGTTATTGTTGGGGGCCCTGGGGGGGCCCTATTGTGCCGGCGGTTCCCCACAAGAGCGGATCACAAAATGAACCACAAGTTACAAAGGTAAGAATCAAAAGTTAAAAAGGTAATGAACCCCAAAGTTACAAAGGTAATGAATGCACAAGTTAAAAAGGAATGAACTCAAGTTACAAAGGTAATGAACTCCAAAGTTACAAAGGTAATGAACTCACATGTTACAAAGGTAATGAACTCACAAGTTACAAAGGTAATGAACTACGTTACAAAGGTAATGAACTAAAAAGTTAAAAAGGTAATGAACTCACAAGCAAAGGTAATGAACTCACAAGTTACAAAGGTAATGAACTCACAAGTTACAAAGGTAATGAACTCACAAGTTACAAAGGTAATGAAAATTTCATGTAAAAAATTTATTATTTACTTTTATACATGGTTACAATCATGAACAAATTATAAAGAATGAGAAACACTATCCACCCCCGGTCACAACTGTCTACCTGGAGTCTACCTGGAAATTGGGGTCAACCCCCCCCGGGCCCCGGTCTGTGCCCGGGCCCTTTGTTGGCCCAGAGCCTGATCAACCAGGTGTTCTGCTGGCCGCACGCAGTCCAACGACGAACCACAGCCCGGATAGGTACCGACTTGAGGTGCCTGTCCAGTCCTGCTTGAAGACAGCCAGGGGTTTGTTGGTAATCCCCTGATGTATGGGGGAGGCAGTTGAACAATTTTGGGGCCCCCCTGACACTTATTGTGTTGTCCCTAAAGGGCTAGTGGCACCCTGCTCTTCATTGGGGGGATGTTACTGCCGCCAAGTCTTTTGCTGAGGGAGTGATTTTGGTTTGGTACTAAGCCCCGGGGGAATTTTCCATGTGTATATAATAATGTATCATCCCCCCTGCGTTCTAAAAGACAGGTTTAGGAACTTCAAGCGTTTCCCCGTAGTTGGGGGGGTTTATCGCACTTATTGTGCTGAAGGCTCTGCACATTTTTAAAATCAGCAATTTCACCTGCCTTGAAAGGTGCAGTTAGTGTGCACAAATTTCCCGCCTGAAGAAAAAGGATTTTTAAAATGTCAATGGGCTTGGCATCCCCGGGTTTTTAAGGTTTCAATCCATCCTGTCATTTTTCGAGCAGATGCAATTGCTACTTTGTTATGGTCCTTGAAGGTGAGATCCCTACGATCACCCCAGGTCTTTGACATTAGTTTTTCGCTCTATTGTGTGGTTGGAATTATTTTGTACTCCGATGAGATTTTAATTTCCGTTTTCCGTATCTGAGTAATTGAAATTTCTCATCATTGAACTTCATATTGTTTTCTGCAGCCCATTTAAAGATTTGGTTTATGTCTGCTTGGAGTCTTGCAGTGTTTTCAACGGTGGACACTGTCATACAGATTCGGGTGTCATCTGCAAAGGAAGACACAGCACTGTGGCTTATATCCCTGTCAATGTCTGATATGAGGATGAGGAATAGGATGGGAGCAAGTACTGTGCCTTGTGGAACAGAGCTTTTCACAGTAGCTGCCTCAGACTTTACTTTGTTGACTACTACTCTTTGTGTTCTACATGTTAGGAAATTATAGATCCATCTACCAACTTTTCCTGTTATTCCTTTATCACGCATTTTGTGTGCTATTACACCATGGTCACACTTGTCAAAGGCTTTTGCAAAATCTGTGTATATAACATCTGCATTCTGTTTATCTTCTAGAGCATCCAGGACCTTGTCGTAGTGGTCCAGTAGTTGGAACAGACAGGAGCGGCCTGCTCTAAACCCATGCTGTTCTGGGTTGTGCAATTGATGGGTATCAAGATGGGTGGCGATCTTGCTTCTTAGAACCCTTTCAAAGATTTTTATGATATGGGACGTTAGCGCAATTGGTCTGTAGTTCTTGCTATTGGTTTACTGCCCCTTTGTGGAGGCGGGGCTATGTCTGTTGTTTTTAGTAGCTGCGGGACAATCCCAGTGTCCATGCTCCCTCTCCATAGGATGTTAAAAGCTTCTTGCAGTTCTTGATGAACACGGAGTTCCATGAGTCTGTAATAAGTTCTTGGTGCAAATTTTAATTGTTGGGTCATACACACACACACACACACACACACACACACACACACACACACACTAGGTGAGTACACACACATATATACATCCCATTACATCACGCGCGTTTTGGCTCCACTAAATTGGGTCTTATCGAGTGGTCCCAGAGGGAATCAGAGTGCAGCAAATAGGCGTGGACACAGGTCAAAGTGTCGTAATAATTTAAAACCAAAAGCAGGGAAATACGAGTGACCACAGAGGAAAAAAATCAGCAAAAAGTGCAAAGTGTAAGAGTGCCAGCGAAACCGGGAAAGGAGAGGCGGCTTAGGGAGCTAGGCCTAACGGGGTTGCCACACAGCAGGAAGTGGTGACTATATTATAGTGGACTATATCATAGTGATGAATATATGTACTAGAGGTACCCAAATAAGGAAGAATGGGGCAAGGCAAACAGTGAGGAATACAGTGATTGTATACAGTGAGTCCAACAGATAAGAAACGAAGAGGCAAAGTACCCAGAAGGGTGCCACTGAGTGGAGTCTCTGAACAACAGTGCAACCAGCAGGAATCAGACGTAATGTACAAAATCCTAGTTGTGGTTTGCACAGGTCTTCTGGCCTGATATGCTGACAGCTGTGTGGAGAATCTCTGCTCTGGAGAGATAATATCATACGTAATTCATAGGTAGGAAGCCTAGTTAGGGTAGTGGTGGAAAGAGGGCGCAGGCGCTAACAAACAAATGTACACATGCATACACACACACTCACACATACCCTTGAATTAGTCGAGGTATAGGTGTAGTATATCATTCAGCTGTTCTTGTATTAGCAATAATATTATTATCAGTTATATAAGTAGTATTATTCCTTTTAGAATTAGTAGCTAAACTAGATACAAAGCAAATTAGGGCGTGGTGGCAAGAGCGCATGCACGGTAAGCCAACTGTACACATGCATACATATGCACACAAGTTCACACAAACTAACACTTTGGTTTGTCTTAGCTTAGCTTAGTAGTAGTATTCGTTTTAGAATTAGTACTAGTAAAATTCTAGCATAATATTAGGATAGTATTCCAAAATTTCTGAAGATCTCAGGCAAAAATAGATGGGACACAGTCCCCGTGAGTACACCTCTGAAACCTGAGACCTCAGTATCCCTCCTCAGACTCCCCATAATCACCCCCCACCACCCTCTACTCCCACACTTGACTAACCTCTATACCCCGATCTCGCTATATATCTCTACCTCTCTCTCTCTCTCTCTCTCTCTCTCTCTCTCTCTCTCTCTCTCTCTCTCTCTCTCTCTCTCTCTCTATCTCTCTCTCTCCCTCTCTCTCCACCTCTCTCTCCCCCTCCCTCTCTCCCTCCCTCTCTTTCTTCCTCGCTCTCTCCCCCACCCTCTCCCTCTATCTCTCTCTTTCTCCCCCTCCCTTTATCTCCCCTCTCCTGTCTCCCTCCTTCTGACACTCTCCTCCCTATTCCTCTCCTTCCTCCCTCCTTCTGACACTCTGCCTCTCTCTCCTCCCTATTCCTCTCCTTCCTCCCTCCTTCTGACACTCTGCCTCTCTCTCCACCTCTCTCTCTCTACCTCTATCTCTCTTCCTCTCTACCTCCATTTCCCTGTCTCTCTCTACCTCCCTCTCCCTCTCTCTCCCCCTCTTATTATCCCTCCCTCTCTCTCACCCTACCTCTCCCTCCCTCTCCCTCTATCTATCTTTCTCTCTCTGCCTCTATCTCTCCCTCTCCCTCTCCCTCTCTCCCTTCCATACTTGATCCGCCCCCTACCACACTACCTCCAAACTATATCCCTCCCTGTCGCCACCCTCCAGGAGAACCCCGCCTACCACCCCTCCTCCCTATCCCTCTCGTTTCTCCCTCCTTCTGACACTCTCACTACATCCATAAGGGCACATCGTGGGAATATGGGCGGCTCAGCGAGAAGGATGTCAACAAGGGGAACGATGGTTGATCTGGGGAGACCACATTGGGAGGAGGAACTCAATAAAAGGGAGAAGGAATGGGAGAGGAAGATAATAGTGATCAGCAAGGGAATGGAGAGGAGGATAGCTGAGGAGAGCAGAAAATGGGAAATACAAGTCAAAAAAGCAGAAGCCAAGATCCAGATCTTAGAAGAGAAGCTGCAGAGTCTGACACAGAGTAGAGACAAAACTACCTGTTCAGAAACGGCACTTGGAGCTTGTGCAGACACAGTCAAAGGGCATGTGGAGAAAAAAGAAGAACTCTTGTATGCACAGGCACTGTCAGACACACGTGGGGCCTGAAACAAGATGAGTAGGACACTAACAACACACGAGAGGGATATAGAAAACGCAGCCAGGGACAAGAAGGGCACCACAGTAACAACGCATGAGAGCGCAGTAACAACACAGGAGAGGGTAGACAAAGCAGCAGACATGCTAAACGCAGAGATCCCAACAATATACTGCAGTGGACAGGGACAAATGAGCAGGCCGGACACACAGAGGAACACAGGGGCTACAAACATGACAGAACTGGAAGATGCTAATGCATCTCTGACGAGGCAAAGGGAGACACAGTGGGAGGAGGAAAGGGAGAAGTCGATCTTTATCTACAGCCTTCAGGAAGTCAAAGGGGACACTCATGACAGAAGAAAACAAGAGGAGAAAGAAAGAATTAAAGGTATCATGTTAGCAACAGGGGGAGACACGTCCCAGGTAACTAATTTTTGGAGAATCGGGTGGTACACAAGTGGAAGAAATCGGCCTCTCAAAGTAATCTTCAAGGCAAAACCAGCCCGTACCATGATCCTGCAAGAGAAAGCACAGCTGAGGGCGACTCAGGAGTACAAGAATGTATACCTAGATCGGGACAGAACGCAGGAAGAGAGGGAGGCCCTGAAGGAGAGGATAAGAAGGCAAAGAGAGGAGAGAGAGGAGGAGACAGCAAGGTACGGAGGACACCAGGCCCAAGCAGAAGGACAAACACACCCACCGGAAGCACCCACGGGACGCCTCAAATCACAGCAACCCAATGGCAACTATACATTTTAACACCACACACATATCATTCCCCCCGTCCCCACCCCAGCAACCCAAAACCCACCATCACAACTGCCCACCACCACAAACCCCACCCCACCAACCCATACCCCAACCATGCAACCCTCCCACCCATGCAGCAACTCCCTATTGGCACCCTGCACACACCCCCAACCCACCAAGATCCCCCCAGGGCCACAGTATTTGAAACGAGGTTGAAGGTTTGGTACACAAATGCGGATGGAATCACAAATAAGTATGAAAAGTGGAATGAAAGAATAGGTGAGATGTCCCCAGACATCGTAGCAATCACAGAAACTAAACTCAATGAGGCAATAACAGACTCAATCTTCCCACAGGGATATCAGATCCTGAGGAAAGATAGAAGGAGCAGAGGGGGAGGAGGGGTCGCACTGCTCGTAAGGAACCATTGAAGATTCAAGGAAATGGAAGGAATGGAGGTGTGTCGAGAAAGGGACTTTATAGTAGGTACCATCCAGTCTGGGGAGCACAAGATAGTCATTGCAGTGATGTATAACCCACCACAGAAATGCAGGAGGCCAGGAGAGGAATATGAAGAGAACAACAGAGCAATGGTGGACACTCTGGCGGAGGTGGTAAGAAAAGCGCACATGAGCAGAGCGAAGTTACTGGTCATGGGCGATTTCAACCACAGGGAGAGCGACTGGGAGAACCAAGAACCACGTGGGGGTCCAGAAACTTGGAGAGCCAAGATGATGGACGTGGTACGGGAAAACCTGATGCACCAACATGTCAGGGACACAACCAGAGAGAGAGGAGAGGACGAACCAGCAAGGTTGGACCTTGCATTCACCCTGAACAGCTCAGATATCGAGGACATAACACACGAGAGCCCCCTGGAAGCCAGTGACCATATGGTGCTGAGCTTTGAGTACATTGTAGAGCTACAGGTGGAGAGGGAAAATGGTATTGAAAGAGACAAACCAGACTTTAAAAGAGGGGACTACACAGTATTAGGAATTTCCTACAAGAGGTTCAGTGGGAAAGGGAAATGGAAGGACAGTCAGTAAATGAAATGATGGAATTCGTAGCGACAAAGTGCGAGGAGGCAGAGGAATGGTTTATACCCAAAGGAAAAAGATTAAATGGGAAGACCAGGAAGGAAAAGACTCAGAGTGTCAGAGAATGGAAAAGGTAGAGAAGGCAAAGAACCCAAGTAAACAAAGAGATTAGTCGAAGAGCTAGAAACAAGTATGCACAGGTACGGAGGGAGGCTCAGAAACAGTACAAAAATGACATAGCATCGAAAGTCAAGTCTGACCCGAAACTGATGTACAGTCATATCAGAAGGAAGACAACAGTCAAGGACCAGGTGATAAGGCTGAGGAGAGAAGATGGGGAACTCACAAGTAACGATCAAGAGGCATGTGAGGAGCTCAACTCGAGGTTTAAGGAAGTATTCACAGTGGAGGCAGGAAGGCAGCTGGGTAGACAGGACGGGGTGCGTCACCAACAAGGGATGTATCAAGTGCTGGAGGGCATACACACAACTGATAAGTAGGTGAAGCAGTTACTCAGTGACCTTGATACCTCAAAGGCGATGGGTCCGGACAATATCTCCCCGTGGGTCCTTCGGGAAGGAGCTGAGGTACTGAGTGTGCCACTTACCATAATATTCAACACATCCCTTGAAACTGGGCAGCTACCTGAGGTATGGAAAAAGGCCAACGTAGTCCCCATCTTTAAAAAAGGAGACAGAAAAGAGGCATTAAACTACAGACCGGTGTCACTTACATGCATAGTATGCAAAGTCTTGGAGAAAATCATCAAGAAAAGAATGGTGGAGCATCTGGAGCTGAACAGGATAATCAACGCCAGAGAGCACGGATTCAGGGAAGGCAAATCCTGTGCAACAAACCTCGAGGAGTTCTATGATAAAGTAACAGAGGTAAGGCAAGAGAGAGAAGGGTGGGTTGACTGCATTTTCCTGGACTGCAGGAAGACCTTCGACACAGTTCCTCATATGAGATTAGTAAAGAAGTTGGAAGAACAAGCGTGTATAACAGGAAGGGCACTGGAATGGATCAGGGAATACCTCACAGGGTGGCAACAACGGGTCATGGTGCGTGATGAGGTATCACAGTGGGCGCCTGTGATGAGCGGTGTACCGCAGAGGTCAGGCCTAGGACCAGTGCTATTCTTGGTATATGTGAATGACATGACAGATGGGATAGACTCAGAAGTGTCTCTGTTCACAGACGATGTGAAATTAATGAGGAGAATCACATCGAATGAGGATCAAGCAGGACTTCAAAGAGACCTGGACAAGCTTGACATCTGGTCTAGCAACTGGCTTCTCGAATTTAATCCCACCTAATGCAAAGTCATGAAGATCGGAGAAGGGCAAAGAAGACCGCTGACAGAGTACAGGCTAGGTGGACAAAGCCTACAAACCTCGTCAAAGAAGAAAGACCTTGGGGTGAGTATAACGCCAAGCACATCTCCGGAAACACACATCAACCAGATAACTGCAGCAGCATATGGGCGACTGGCAAACCTAAGATTAGTGTTCCGTTACCTTAACAAGGAATCGTTTAAGACACTGTACACCGTGTACGTCAGACCCATACTAGAGTATGCAGCACCAGTCTGGAACCCACATCTGGTCAAGCACGTCAAGAAATTAGAGAAAGTGCAAAGGTTTGCGACAAGGCTAGTTCCACAGCTCAGTGGACTGTCCTATGAAGAAAGGTTGAGGGAAATAGGACTAACAACACTTTAGGACAGAAGGGTTAGAGGAGACATGATAACGACATACAAAATACTGTGGGGAATCGATAAGTTAGATAGTGACAGGATGTTCCAGAGAGGGCACACAGAAACAGTGGGCACAACTGGAAGCTGAAGACTCAGATGAGTCAAAGGGATGTTAGGAAGCATTTCTTCAGCCAAAGAATAGTCAGGAAGTGGAATAGTCTAGCGAACGATATAGTGGAGGTGGGAACGATACATAGTTTTAAGACAAGGTATGATAAAGCTCATGGAGCAGGGAGAGCAGAGACCCAATAGTGGACAGCAAAGAGGCAGGCCAGGAGCTGAGTCCCGACCCCTGCAACCACAATTAGGTGAGTACACACACACACACACACATACACACACACACACATACACACACACACACACACACATACACACACATACATACACACAAGGAATCGTTCAAGACACTGTAGACCGTGTACGTCAGGTCCATACTAGAGTATGCAGCACCAGTCTGGAACCCACACCTGGTCAAGCACGTCAAGAAATTAGAGAAAGTGCAAGTTTGCGACAAGGTTAGTTCCACAGCTCAGGGGACTGTCCTACGAAGAAAGGTTGAGCGAAATAGGACTAACAACACTGGAGGACAGAAGGGTTAGAGGAGACATGATAATGACATACAAAATACTGCAGGGAATCGACAATTTAGATAGTGACAGAATGTTGCAGAGAGGGAACACAGAAACAAGGGGGCACAATTGGAAGCTGAAAACTCAGATGAGTCAAAGGTATGTTAAGAAGCATTTCTTCAGCCATAGAGTAACCAGGAAGTGGAACAGTCTAGCAAATGATGTGTCACAAACCTACTGGAGTTTTATGACAAGGTAACAGAAGTAAGACACGAGAGAGAAGGGTGGACAGACTGCATTTTCTTGGACTGCAAGAATGCGTTCGACACAGTTCCTCACAAGAGGTTAATGCAAAAGCTAGAGGATCAGGCACACGTAACAGGAAAGGCACTGCAATGGATCAGAGAATATCTGACAGGGAGGCAACAACGAGTCATGGTACGTGACGAGGTGTCAGAGTGGGCACCTGTGACGAGTGGGGTTCCACAAGGGTCAGTCCTAGGACCTGTACTGTTTTTGGTATATGTGAATGACATAACGGAAGGGATAGACTCAGAAGTGTCCCTGTTTGCAGATGATGTGAAGTTAATGAGAAGAATTGAATCAGTCGAGGATCAGGCAGGACTACAAAGAGACCTGGACAGGCTACAAGCCTGGTCCAGTAACTGGCTCCTTGAATTTTTTTGTTCTTGTATTAGCAATAATATTATTATCAGCTATATAAGTAGTAACATTTAGTAGCAGTGTTTAGTAGTCTTTTAGAATTAGCAGCTATACTAGATAGGTAGAAGCTGAGGACGAGGTGGCAAGAGCACACATATGAGACATGTATACAAACACACACACACACGATCACACACACTAACACTTGGGTTTGTCTTAGCTTAGCTTAGTAGTACTATTCGCTTTAGAAGTAGTACTAGTAAAATTCTAGCATAATATTAGGATAGTATTCTAATCTAAGTGAGGACCTCAGGCAAAGATAGGCAGGACACAAACGCACAAACTCACACCTGTAACCTGAGCCAACAGCCAACCTCCTCCAACTGCCCCATAAAACCCTCCACAACCATCTACTCCCACACTGCACCCCAAGGTATTTCCACCACCTCTCCCTCTTCCCCTCTCCCTCTCTCTATCCCTCACTCTCTCTCACTCTCTCTCACTCTCACTCTCACTCTCACACACACTCTCTCTCTCCCTCTCCATCTCTCTCTCTCTCTCTCCCTCCTTCCCCTCTCTCCCTCCCTCTCTCTCTCTCTCTCTCTCTCTCTCTCTCTCTCTCTCTCTCTCTCTCTCTCTCTCTCTCTCTCTTCCTCTCTCTCTCTCCCTCCCCCTCTATCTCTCTCCCTCTCTCTCTCTCCCCTCCCTCTCTCTCTCTCCCTCCCTCTCTCCCACTCCCTCCCCCTCTCCCTCTCTCTACCTCCCTCTTCCCTCTCCTCTCCCTCTCTCTCTCTCCCTCTCCCTCTCTCTCTCCTTCCTTCATTTGATCTGCCCTCTACCTCACTTCCTCCAGGCGTTCTACCTCTCCCTCCCTCTCTCTCTCCTCCTCTCCCTCTCTCAATCTCTCTCTCTCCCTCCCTTCCTGCCTCCCCCTCTCTCCCTCCTTCCCCACTTGATTTGCCCTCTATCACACTTCCTCCAGGCTTTATCCCTCCAAACTAATTCCTCCCCCTCTCTCTCTCTCTCTCTCTCCCTCTATCACTCCCTTCCTCGCTTGATCTGCCCCCTCCTCTCTCTCTCCCCCACTCCCTCCCCGTCTCTCTCTCTCCCTCCCTCCTCCCTCTCCCTCCCTCCCTCTCTCTCTCTCCCTCTCCCTCTCTCCCTCCTTCCCCCATTTGATCCGCCCTCTACCACACTTCCTCCAGGCTTTCTACCTCTCCCTCCTCCCTCTCTCTCTCTCTCTCTCTCTCTCTCTCTCCCTCCTTCCCCCACTTGATCCGCCCTCTACCACATTTCCTCCACGCTTTCTACCTCCCCTCGCCCCCTTCCCTCTCTCTCTCTTCCTCTCTCCCTCCTTCCCCCACTTGATCTGCCCTCTACCACACTTCCTCCAGGCTTTCTCCCTCCAAACTAATTCCCCCTCTCTCTCTCTCTCCCTCTATCACTCCTTTCCCCGCTTGATCCGCCCCCTACCACACAACCTCCAAGTTATATTCATCCCTCTCGCCCCCTTCCCCGAGAACCCCACCCAACCACCCTCCTCTCTATCCCTCTCCTCTCTCCCTCCTACTGACACTCTCACTACATCCATAAGGGCACATCGTGGGAATATGGGCGGCTCAGTGAGAAGTATGTCAACAAGGGGAACGATGGTTGATCCGGGGAGGCCACAGTGGGAGGAGGAACTCAATAAAAGGGAGAAGGAATGGGAGAGGATGATAATGGTGATCAGCAAGGGAATGAAGAGGAGGATAGCTGAGGAAAGCAGAAAATGGGAAATACAAGTCAAAAAAGCAGAAGCCAACATCCAGATCTTAGAAGAGAAGCTGCAGAGTCTGACACAGAGTAGAGACAAAACTACCTGTTCAGAAACGGCACTTGGAGCTTGTGCAGACACAGTCAAAGGGAATGTGGAGAAAAAAGAAGAACTCTTGTATGCACAGGCACTGTCAGACACACGTTGGGCCCGAAACAAGATAAGTAGGACACTACCAACACACGAGAGGGATATAGAAAAAGCAGCCAGGGACAAGAAGGGCAGCACAGTAACAACGCATGAGAGCGCAGTAACAACACAGGAGAGGGTAGACAAAGCAGCAGACATGCTAAATGCAGAGATCCCAACAATATACTGCAGTGGACAGGGACAAATGAGCAGGCCGGACACACAGAGGAACACAGGGGCTACAACCATGACAGAACCGGAAGATGCTAATGCATCTCTGACGAGGCAAAGGGAGACACAGTGGGAGGAGGAAAGGGAGAGGTCGATCTTTATCTACGGCCTTAAGGAAGTCGAAGGGGTCACCCATGATAGAAGAAAACTGGAGGAGAAAGAAGGGATTAAAGGTGTCATGTTAGCAACAGGGGGGAGACACGTCCCAGGTGACAAATTTTCGGAGAATCGGGTGGTACACAAGGGAAAGAAATCGACCCCTCAAAGTAATCTTCAATGCAGAATCAGCCCATACCATGATCTTTCAGGAGAAAGCACGGCTGAGGGCGACTCAGGAGTACTAGGATGTATACCTAGATTGGGACAGAACGCAGGAAGAAAGGGAGGCCCAAAAGGAGTGGATAAGAAAGCGAAGAGAGGAGAAGACAGTGAGGTACGGAGGGCACCAGGCCCAAGCAGAAGGACAAACACACCCACCGGAAGCACTCACGAAGGGCCTCAAATCACAGCAACCCAACGGCAGTCATATATTTTAACATCACACACACACATCATTCCCCTTGTCCCCACCCCAGCAACCCTAAACCCACCATCACAACTACCCCACCCCATCACAAACCCCACCCCACCAATCCACACTCCAACAATACAAAACCCCCCCACCCATGCAGCAACCCCCTATGGAAACCCTGCCCACACATCCCCAACCCACCAAGATCCCCCCAGGACCACAGCATTGGAAACGAGGCTGAAGGTTAGGTACACAAATGCGGATGGAATCATGAATAAGTATGAAGAGTGGAATGAAAGAATAGGTGAAATGTCCCCAGACATCATAGCTTTCACAGAAACTAAACTAAATGAGGCAATAACAGACACAATCTTCCCACAGGGATATCAGATCCTGAGGAAAGATAGAAGGAGCAGGGAAGGAGGAGGGGTCGCACTGCTCGTAAGGAACCATTGGAGATTCAAGGAAATGGAAGGAATGGAAGTGTGTGGAGAAAGGGACTTTATAGTAGGTACCATCCAGTCTGGGGAGCACAAGATAGTCATTGCAGTGATGTATAACCCACCACAGAACTGCAGGAGGCCAGGAGAGGAATATGACGAGAACAATAGAGCAATGGTGGACACTCTGGCGGAGGTGGCAAGAAATGTGCACATGAGCAGAGTGAAGTTACTGGTCATGGGCGATTTCAACCACAGGGAGATCAACTGGGAGAACCAAGAACCACGTGGGGGTCCAGAAACTTGGAGAGCCAAGATGATGGAAGTGGTAATGGAAAACCTGATGCACCAACATGTCAGGGACATGACCAGAGAGAGAGGAGAGGAAAAACTAGCAAGGCTGGACCTTGTATTCACCCTGAACAGCTCAGATATCGAGGACATAACACACGAGAGCCCCCTGGGAGCCAGTGACCATATGGTGCTGAGCTTTGAGTACATTGTAGAGCTACAGGTGGAGAGGGAAAACGGTGGTGAAAGAGAAAAACCAGACTTTAAAAGAGGGGACTCTACGGGTATGAGGAATTTCCTGCAGGAGGTTCTGTGGGAAAGGGAAATGGAAGGACAGTCAGTAAATGAAATGATGGAATACGTAGCGACAAAGTGCAAGGAGGCAGAGGAATGGTTTATACCCAAAGGAAAAAGATTAAATGGGAAGACCAGAAAGAGCCCTTGGTTTACCCAAAGGTGCAGGGAGGTGAAGGCTCAGAGTGTCAGAGAATGGAAAAGGTACAGAAGACATAGAACACAAGTAAGCAAAGAGATTAGTCGAAGAGCTAGAAAAGAGTATGCACAGGTACGGAAGGAGGCTCAGAAACAGTACGAAAATGACATAGCATCGAAACTCAAGTCTGACACGAAACTGATGTACAGTCATATCAGAAGGAAGACAACAGTCAAGGACCAGGTGATAAGGCTGAGGAGAGAGGATGGGGAACTCATAAGTAACGATCAAGAGGCATGTGAGGAGCTCAACTCGAGGTTTAAGAAAGTATTCACAGTGGAGGCAGGAAGGCAGCTGGGTAGACAGGATTGGGTGCATCACCAACAAGGGATGTATTAGGTGCTGGAGGGCATACACACAACTGAGGGGGAGGTGAAGCAGTTACTCAGTGACCTTAATACCTCAAAGGCGATGGGTCTGGACAAAATCTCCCCGTGCGTCCTTCGGGAAGGAGCTGAGGTTCTGAGTGTGCCACTTACCATAATATTCAACACATCCCTTGAAACTGGGCAGCTACCTGAGATATGGAAAAAGGTCAACGTAGTCCCCATTTTTAAAAAAGGAGACAGAAAAGAGGCACTAAACTATAGACCAGTGTCACTTACGTGTATAGTATGCAAAGTCTTAGAGCAAATCATCAGGAAAAGAATGGTGGATCATCTGGAGCAGAACAGGATAATCAACGCCAGTCAGCACGGATTCAGGGAAGGCAAATCCTGTGTAACAAACCTCCTGGAGTTCTATGATAAAGTAACAGAAAAAAGCAAGAGAGAGAAGGGTGGGCTGACTGCATTTTCCTGGACTGTAGGAAGGCCTTCGACACAGTTCCTCATATGAGATTAATAAAGAAGATGGAAGACCAAGCATGTATAACAGGAAGGGCACTGGAATGGATCAGGGAATACGTCACAGGGAGGCAACAATGGGTCATGGTGCGTGATGAGGTATCACAGTGGGCGCCGGTGATGAGCGGTGTACCACAGGGGTCAGTCCTAGGACCAGTGCTATTCTTGGTATATGTGAATGACATGACGGACGGGATAGACTCAGAAGTGTCTCTGTTCGCAGATGATGTGAAATTAATGAGGAGAATCACATCGGATGAAGACCAAGCAGGACTTCAAAGAGACCTGGACAAGCTTGACATCTGGTCTAGCAACTGGCTTCTCGAATTTAACCCCACCAAATGCAAAGTCATGAGGATCGGAGAAGGGCAAAGAAGACTGCTGACAGAGTACAGGCTAGGTGGACAAAGGCTACAAACTTCATCAAAGGAGAAAGACCTTGGGGTGAGTATAACGCCATGCACGTCTCCGGAAACACATCAAGGAGACAACCGCGGCAGCATATGGGCGACTGGCAAACCTAAGAATAGCGTTCCGTTACCTTAAAATAAGATTTCTTCGGATTTTTAACCCCGGAGGGTTAGCCACCCAGGATAACCCAAGAAAGTCAGTGCGTCATCGAGGACTGTCTGTCTTATTTCCATTGGGGTCCTTAATCTTTTCCCCCAGGATGCGACCCACACCAGTCGACTAACAACCCAGGTACCTATTTGCTGCTAGGTGAACATGACAACAGGTGTAAGGAAACACGTCGAAATGTTTCCACCCGCCGGGAATCGAACCCGGGCCCTCCGTGTGTGAAGCAAGAGCTCAAGCCACCAGACCACCGTACACCGTTTACGTCAGGCCCAACTAAAGTATGCAGCACCAGTCTGGAACCCACACCTTGTCAAGCACGTCAAGAAATTAGAGAAAGTGCAAAGGTTTGCGACAAGGCTAGTTCCACAACTCATGGGAATGCCATATGAAGAAAGGTTGAGGAAAATAGGACTAACAACACTGGAGGACAGAAGGGTTAGAGGAGACATGATAACGACATACAAAATACTGCAGGAATCGACAATGTAGATAGTGACAGGAAGGACTGGCATGGTCGTCGACAACACAGACTGGGCAACACAGACGTCTTCACTTATGGGCAGGGAGGACAAAAGTGTCAACTTTGAGGATAGGGAGGTCTTGGAGCTCAAGCTGCTCCAGAATGTCATCACCACATGTCTGGAAATTCCGTTGGACAAGGGTGTGGGGTAAAATGACAGTACCACTATAAGAATTGAGAGAATGATGTTTGTCAATAGTGATAGGAATAGTATCTATGGTCATAAGGAGAGGAAGATCGCGAGCTTGGCCAGCATTCTGGACCTTGATGATGCAAGTGGCGCTCTTGAGAGCATGAAATGAGGTATCTTTACCTACATGGCATAGGAGAGCTTTACCAATACTATGATCGGAAAGATAGGTAGTTGGAGTAGTCGGTCTTAGAGTAAAAAACTTTGTCCATTGAGTAGTGTGAAACAAAGTGTTTAAGGGGAGTGCGTGACAAGCTGGTCATTTCTGAGATGAATGAGAAGGAAGTGTCGAATCGTCATGTAAGGGTGTTGGTCGTTTGGATGTGGGACTGGAGGTGGTCTGATGTGTGACGGACGAGCAATCCAAAAATTGCCGCACCGTAGAGGGAGAAGCCAGAATCAAGGTCAGACAAGAGCGAAGGTCAGATGTGTCAAAAGAGCCGGTCGGAACCCCGGTACATGAAGCAGGTGACGAACCTGTACCAGCAAGAGGTACTGGGTATTGGAGGTGTCTGAAGAGTTGTCCATTAATGAGGTAGGGTCAGAACTGGGTGCGGTATCAGGAAGGGGCCTGGGGGTAGTAGGTTCATGGATTGGGTCGTCCATGGTTAGGTTACTTCTTTCTTTTTGTTTTTAAGAAAAAAAAAAAGAAAAAAAAAGAAAAAGAAAAAAAAAGAATAAAAAAAAGGGGGAACATGGAGGAATAGCTCCTAGGAGGAATAAAAGGCATGTAAATCCCCCTCCGCGCCCAAGAGGACCCCAACACTGCAAGTAGTGCAGATGCTGCATGGAACCCGTGCCATACCCTACCCTTCATGCCAGTAAACCAGCAATCATTGATAGCAACCTCACATCCACCTAACCACCTCTGTGGACAAAAGAGAGTGTGGCCGGATACCCACCACAAAGCATACCTCCTTTGGCTACCACCCTCGGAATCCAAAAGGTAGCCTCCAGAGATACACCCATTGCCCAAAAGATACACAAAGCCACCCCCCCGGAAGACCGGAGAGGGATCGGGACATCCCCAGGTGATCCAGATTCCACAGCAACCTACACCACCGCCAAGAACCTCAACGGAATGGAATGGACCATGGCACCCTTTCCCCTACCTAAGAACTAGAATGCATGTGGAGAGAAGCTCCCAGGGTAAAAATGGGAGGGGAATAAGGGAGGGATGAGGTGGAGGAGGAGGAAAGGGAAAAGGGAAGATTGGAAAGGGGAGGGGGGATTGGGGGGTAATTAGGTTTGGTCTGAGAAAGAAGACCAAGAGGTCCAATTCCTCAGACCAATAGCCTCTTTACCTCGACAAGGAGCCCCCCTTAAAGAGGAAGAACAGCAAAAGAATTCGAGACAGGGGTGACTGAGGATGGGGCGACCACAGAGGAAACCATGTAAGTTGTGACCCCAGAAGTGGGGGGACGTTTAGCAATGCGAGAATAGGAAATACGGGGAAGTCTCCCTTGAAGGTATAGATGAGAGACGGCCATAGCATATGAGAAGCCTTCGGCCTCTTTGAGACAACGAATTTCCTGCTCATTTAGGTAAACCTGACAATGGCGAGAGTATGATGGATGCAGCTCATGACAGTTAAGGCAAGATGGAGGTAGATTACAAGAAGGACTGGCATAGTTGTCTGCACCACAGACTGGGCATTCGGCCATGGACCTGCAATATTTTGCTGGATGATCAAAACACCAGCAGTTTCTACACTGTTGCAGTGTAGGCGTCACCTTTCAAACTTGTAACTGGTGACCTGCAATGTAGACCAAGGGTGGAAGTTCACGGCAGTCAAATGTTAAACAAGTTATATTGCAAGGATAACGTCTTCGCTTATGAGCAGGGAGGACAAAAGTGTCAACTTTGAGGATAGGGAGGTCTTGGAGCTCAAGCTGCGCCAGAATGTCATCACCACATGTCTGGAAATTCCGTTGGACAATGGTGTTGTGGGGTAAAATGACAGTACCACTACAAGAATTGAGAGAATGATGTTTGTCAGTAGTTAAATGAATAGTATCTATGGTCCTATGGAGAGAAAGATCGCGAGCTTGGCCAGCGTTCTGGACCATGATGATGCGAGTGCCACTCTTGAGAGCGTGAAATGAGATATCTTTACCTACATGGCGTAGAAGAGCTTTATCAATACAATGATCGGAAAGATAGGAAGTTAGAGTAGTCAGTCTTAGAGTTTAAAACTTTGTCCATTGAGTAGTGTGAAACAAAATGTTTAAGGGGAGTGCGTGACGAGCTGGTCATTTCTGAGATGAATGAGAAGGAAGTGTCAAATCATCATGTAAGGGTCTTGGTCATTTGGATGTGGGACCAGAGGTGGTCCGACATGTGATGGGCGAGCAATCTGAAAATTGCCACACTGTAGAGGGAGAAGCCGGAATCAAGGTCAGAGAAGAGCGAAGGTCAGACGTGTCAAAAGAGCCGGTCGGAACCCCGGTACCTGAAGCAGGTGATGAACCGGCACCAGCAAGAGGTATGGGGGTATTGGAGGTGTCTGAAGAGTTGCCATTAACGAGGTAGGGTCAGAACTGGGTGCGGTATCAGGAAGAGGCCCGGGGGTAGTAGTTTCATGGATTGGGTCATCCATGGTTAGGTTACTTCTTTCTTTCTGTTTTTAAGAAAAAAAAAAGAAGTAAAGAAAATAAAAATAAAAAAAAATAAAAAAAGGGGGAACATGGAGGAATAGCTCCTAGCATGCCCAAGAGAACCTCAACACTGCAAGTAGTGCAGATGCTGCATGGAACCCGTGCCATACCCTACCTTTCATGCCAGTAAACCAGCAATCCGGGATAGCAACCTCACATCCACTGAACAACCTCACATCCACCGAGCTACCTCGGCAGACAAAAGAGAGGGCGGCCGGATACCCCCCACAAAGCATACCTCCTTTGGCCACCACCCTCAGAATCCGAAAGGTGGCCTCCAGAGATACAACCATCGCCCGAAAGATACCCAAAGCCACCCCCCCGGAAGACCAGAGAGGGATCAGGACATCCCCAGGCGATCCAGATTCCACGGCAAACTACACCACTGCCAAGAACCTCAATGGAATGGGATGAACCACAGTACCCTTCCCCCTACCTAGCAACTAGAATGCCTGTGGAGAGAAACCCCCAGGGTAAAAATGGGAAGGGAATAAGGGAGGGATGAGGAGGAGGAAAGGGAAAAGGGAGGATGGGGAAGATGGGAAAGGGGAGTGGGGATTGGGGGTTAATTAGGTTCAGTCTGAGGAAGAAGACCAAGAGGTCCAATTCCTTAGACTGATAGCCTCTTTACCTCGACAAGGAGCCCCCCTTAAAGAGGTCTGAGGGACACAGCTAGCTTTCGTGAGACTTCATCTGGAGGTGGGGGTGTCATTGGCTATAGGACCCAACATGTATTTAAGTAACAGTTACTCTGGAATACCTAATTATATTGAACTGATGGGGGCACAACTGCTTTAATTGTCATAAGGGCAGATCACCCTTTTGGGGAAAAAGTCCAGTTGAGCCAAGATCTGCTTTTTTTCAATATAATAGGTTGTACTATATAAACACACACAATTAAAATAAGTAGATTATAAAGTTTGTATTTCTTTTTGTAAAGGTAAAATAAGGTATAGTAGGGGAAAAACAAAAATATTGTTGTAGCTAAATAATTGGGCTTGTCGACAGTCTTTTGTTTGTTTTGGTGGGTGGATAGGAGGAGCCTAGCTGGGCCCCCTCTCTCTACCTCTCTCTTGTTTTGGCTTCAAGGTGGGGAGGATCTCTTTCTCCTTTTTGTGTCTGGGCAGGATATAAGTGCCCCAGAGGTAGGATTTGTACTTGAATGATGTAATCATTATACCCAGGGTGACTACAGTGTGTCAAAACACTGGGTTAAGGTCAAGAGAAAAGGAGGGCTAATTGTTTCAGAAGGGACCATGTAGCTGTCCTAGCAGAGCAACTAAGAGTGTGCATGCTTATGTTATGAATAAAAGAATTCCCAATTTGTACATTCTGTTTGTCTAGTACTTCTGGCAGTTTGGGAGACACACAGATGATGATCAAACTAAATGCAAATTATGTGATCAGGCATATTGTGGAAACGTTTTTGAGTCACTCAAGTTCCACAGGGTAAGTAAGCCGTATTGGAGCCTTAAACATGCCATGGCTAGGTCCTCTGAGTTCATGAACCCACACACCCAACCAAACAAACACAGTAGTTGGCTGAGGTAGAGAGATAACACATGTTAATTGATAGATTTACTTCCCTAGGAAGGTCTAGGTGAGTTTGTAGCTCTAGCACCCTAACATAGGTAGTTTTAAGGCCTGAATAGGCAAATATTAGATTATGTCAGCTAACGAGAACTGGCAGCCCCACACTTGACCTAGGCGGGTGAGATGCTAGGTCATTCTTCTCAGACCAGACTTCAATGAGTGAACAAGTGCTGCGACCAGGGCAGCATTCCCCACATGACTCCCAACATCTGTCCTGGGGACTCGGAGGAGACATCCCGAAGTACTGTGGATGTAGAAACTTGTTTGGACTGCCCCCTTGTAAGCTGCACTCTGGGCAAGCACTGTTGACACCGACACTCTGAGACACTTCTCTCAGACTTACAAGTGGCTATGGTACAAATTTCTAGCTGATTGCAGTAAGGGGAACCCCACACTGCCTACACAATACTAGAAGGGAGATTACTTACTTGAAAGAAAAGGGTGGTATGTGACCTGGTCTTCCTTATATATAACCCCTCCTAACACCATGTGCAGTGGAGAAACTTGGTCTGCAAAAGATGGGGTAATTAGTGTCCTGCTTGCACCTCAGAGTTCCCTGGTTACTAGGATATCCCTTGAGTAATATATGCAGTAAGTAACACTAGCTTCCGGACTTGAACTTAGGAGACGACGCTGTTACATACCAACACAAGTCGTCCGTCCGCCTAAGACCCACAGATAACTCACTAACGTTTCCCCCAGAAAACTGGCCAGATACTGAGAGAAAGAAAGCCTAGTCTTACTGTGACAGGGTCTGGATGGAGGCAGATGTCCACGGTACTTCGGGATCTCCTCCGTGGCCCCAGGACAGATGTTGGGTCACGTGGGGGGTGCTGCCTAATCTCAGCACGACTTGTCCGTGTGGAGTCTGGTCTGGGAAGGCCGTAGGTCACGCCACACTGCCTAGATTCAAGTGTGGGCTGCCAGTTGTCTCTAGTTAACATAACCTAATGCTTGCCTATTCAGGCCTATAACTACCTATATTAGGGTGTTAGAGCTACACTATTAATACCTAACGTTGCCTTAATGATCTTACTATTAGTTTCTATCTGTACAAACTTGCCTAGGTGTTCCTAGGTGGATAAATCTATCAATTAAAATATACACAATAGTCACCTTCAAAAGCTGGAGTGTGTAGTTGTTTTGGTTGGGAGTGTGGGTTTATAAACTCCGAGGGCCGATCCACGGTATGTAAGGCTTTTACGGCTCACTTACCCTGTGGAACTTTTAGTGACTAAAAAAGTTTCCACATCCTCCCGCCAGCGAAGGTAAAGGTGAGTCTACGTCAAGTTCACCTTCCGCAAGCCCTTACGGCGGGCCCTGGACACGAGTGCTGTCCGGCCACTCTCGTCGAGCAGACTCTGGTTTAACTCCGACTGTCCAGTTTCCGCCGCGTGGATTGCTGGGGGTGTAAACTTATGGGTTCCGGTGATCTTAACACCCTTCCCTTTAACTTTAATGTCTTTCACATGTCTAGCCTTGTCTGAGCAGCTTCGTACTTTCCCACCCAGTGGCCTATATACCCCGGTAGCAATTCTTCCCACTGATACGAGGTTCCCTGGGTTTAATGGCAATCTATCTCCTTCTTTAGGTACCCCATAAAAGCGTCTCCCCAAGGTGGCTAAGTGTTCATCACTTCCTACTTGGTTTGGCTTACCCTGCGGTTCGTCGTGTACACTAACATTCATTATCACTACTCCCCCAGCTATCATGGTGTGAACTTCCCCCCTCTCTGGCGTTGCAGGGAACTCATGAGGAATTCTGCCACCGATGATATATCCTACTGGGGATCTGTATAAACCAATTCCTTCCTTAACAGTCCGTCGTGTGGACAGGAAGTCATCAAGATAGTTGGCTCCCACCAGGATACCTACATTTCTGACTGTGTCAGTGGTAATGTCCTGGTCTGCCAGCTTCACACCAAGGTCTTTCAATCGCTTGGTTGCTGCTGCAAGACCTCTGGTCGTAATAGCCGCAGGTAACGTATTTACTACCAGAGCTGTAATATTTCTGCGATGTCCACCCAGTTTAACAGTGACATCCACAACATCATAAGACTTGGGTGGGCCCTGACTTATAGCACCTCCCAATGTCGCATTAAATTTGTCGGTGGCCTTCAACTTTAACCTAGCCACCAACTTCTCTGTTATCATGGACACTTGTGCCCCTGAGTCGAAGAATAATCGGGTTGTTTCGGTTCTGTTCCCGTTCACAACCCCTGCCATGACTGTAGGTAGGGCAGCAGCTCTGTGCTTCTCACTCAGATTAGAGACTTTGCCCATACTAACCACGCTGGCTACCACTTCAGGCTCGGGCTCGCCTTCTATCTCTACTGGAGAAACGTCCCTACTAGCCTGGGGTTCCCTTAAATTGTTGTGACATAGTGCAGTATGGTGCTTACCTTTCCGGCAATTATAGCACTCTGAAAGATGTGACTGGCAATCTTCTGCCTCATGTCTTCCACAACACCTTAAGCATAGCTGCAACTCCTTTAGTCTCTGCCGCCTACTGCTCAGTGTTGCATACCGAGAGCAATCGTGCTAGTGTGTTCACCTTCGCAGAACACACATGTCTTAGTGGTTTCCCCCTTGGTTGAGGACCTGTCTTGGGCATAATAGGTGCCGATCCTAGCGGGGGGTGCTTTAGTTCTATCTCTTGAGTTTTCTGAGTAACTAACTGTTTGTTTATGTGATGATGGCGGTGACCTTTCTCTCTCACCTATACTCAGGTGAATCACGATATCACTCAACCCCTCAACAATCTGTTGTATTGTGAACCGGTTAGTCCCATACTTCAAATGTAACTCATGTATTGTAGTGCTAGCTAGTTTCCTCTGAATTGTCTGACTGACCATCCATTCCGATCCGCCCCAATCGTGTAAATCTCTGAGACTGTTTGTCAGACTCGTGACTTCGATTTTGAACTTTCTAAGCTCTGGCGGTCATGACGGCAAGCCTCAAGATCGGACAATCGATAAAATATAGCTATCATTATCTCCTCTGTGTTGCCATACGTATTCTTTAGTTGATCCTTGGCATGTTGATAATTAACGTCAGTGGTTTGGTAGTGCCGGACCAAGTCCAGGGCTTTACCCTTGAGCTGTGAACGTAAGTACTGTAGTTTGGTGGCATCTGACAAATCATCCCTGTCATCTATCTGTGATTTAAACTGATCCCAGAAAGCAATGTACTCTGTCAAAGTTCCATCAAATGTTGGTAAATTTAATGTAGGTAATCTGGGTAACACTCTAAGGGGACTGTGCTGACGTGTGTGCCCTGTACTATTATTTGTTGACCTTGCTGTATTAGCCTTCAATGCTTTCTTTAACTTTTTGCAGAGTCCCCACTCTGTTAGACATTCGGCCCTCTGATCATCGCATTCCTCCCTAGCTGTCTCGACAACATCGTCAGGTTCCTCTGTCTCATAGGCTTCTGTCTCGTAACGAAGATAGGCTGTCTCCAATGCCTTTAGCCTTCCCTCTAAAAGCTCTAAACACCTTTCTAGATCCTCGCAATCTGCATCTGGGTTTTCCCTGGCAGCACGGCTCTCCCTACATGCCCTGGTTAGTCGACCCTTGTGGGCGCTCATAGACCGCTTTAGCTGGCTTAGAGATGGGGTAGGTGCTCCCTGATTCTCCCCCATCATAGTTGTGGTTTAGTTAGAGTTTGTCGCTAATTTGTACGTCAATTAGCCCACCCCAAAGTACAACACGGTATAGGGTGAGAATAAGTGATTCCCAAAGCCCCTCAACAAGCTTGATGGCTTTACTTTACAACTGTTGACTTGACTATTAAATATGCACTGCTAGTCCTCAACCCCAACTAAAATGTATATTGTTGTTATGAAAGCTTAACCTAGCAACTCCCTGTGCCCAATAGTAAATAGTTACAGGGCTTGAGCCAGCAAATCACAAATTAAATGAGTCAAATACTACAACAAAATTCACACAGTAAAAATATGTAGTCTTTGTAAATTAAATTCAATTGGTCAGCACAAAATAAATTCAGTAATTCACTTATAAACAGTATATGAATAATGTTGTGTAATTAGCTTTGGCTTAACTAAGCCTAGACAATTATTGTAGTTAGCTGGTGAAGGTAACACCTAGCCTAACTTTATCACTGTTGAAATTAGTGTGCAACTAGCCTGAATCTAGCTTGCAAAGTAAATAATAGCTAGGTTAAATCTGACCTAGCTCTTATAACTGTTATAATTATTGCAGAGGCCTACCCTAACTGTGGCTGCCTGCAGTTCACTGTAAGTAATTAAATATGCAAGTTACCTAACCTGGCTTACTTGTAATCACTGTAAATAACTAAACTCACAGCTTGACTAGCCTACTTAGCCTGCCTGTAGATTACTGTAAATAATAACTTCTGATTAGTTAGCTTAACCTAGCCTGAGTAAGTCTTTGGGCCTAGGTGTGAAAACTAACCTAGCTTCGAAAATGACTGGTACATTAACTGTGGCCTAGCTAATTAAGACTAATGTGTCTGCTAAACTAGCTATTCCACATCTCGGTTAAGAAGGACCACTGTAGAAACTTGTTTGGACTGCCCCCTTGTAAGCTGCACTCTGGGCAAGCACTGTTGACACCAACACTCTGAGACACTTCTCTCTGACTTACAAGTGGCTATGGTACAAATTTCTAGCTGATTGCAGTAAGGGGAACCCCACACTGCCTACACAATACTAGAAGGGAGATTACTTACTTGAAAGAAAAGGGTGGTATGTGACCTGGTCTTCCTTATATATAACCCCTCCTAACACCATGTGCAGTGGAGAAACTTTGTCTGCAAAAGATGGGGTAATTAGTGTCCTGCTTGCACCTCAGAGTTCCCTGGTTACTAGGATATCCCTTGAGTAATATATGCAGTAAGTAACACTAGCTTCCGGACTTGAACTTAGGAAACGACGCTGTTACATACCAACACAAGTCGTCCGTCCGCCTAAGACCCACAGATAACTCACTAACGTTTCCCCCAGAAAACTGGCCAGATACTGAGAGAAAGAAAGCCTAGTCTTACTGTGACAGGGTCTGGATGGAGGCAGATGTCCACGGTACTTCGGGATCTCCTCCGTGGCCCCAGGACAGATGTTGGGTCACGTGGGGGGTGCTGCCTAATCTCAGCACGACTTGTCTGTGTGGAGTCTGGTCTGGGAAGGCCGTAGGTCACGCCACACTGCCTAGATTCAAGTGTGGGCTGCCAGTTGTCTCTAGTTAACATAACCTAATGCTTGCCTATTCAGGCCTATAACTACCTATATTAGGGTGTTAGAGCTACACTATTAATACCTAACGTTGCCTTAATGATCTTACTATTAGTTTCTATCTGTACAAACTTGCCTAGGTGTTCCTAGGTGGATAAATCTATCAATTAAAATATACACAATAGTCACCTTCAAAAGATGGAGTGTGTAGTTGTTTTGGTTGGGAGTGTGGGTTTATAAACTCCGAGGGCCGATCCACGGTATGTAAGGTTTTTACGGCTCACTTACCCTGTGGAACTTTTAGTGACTAAAAAAGTTTCCACAGTGGATATCTTTCTCCATCCAGACCCATTACAGTAAGACTATAACTTCCTTTCTCTCAGTATCTGGCCAGTTTTCTGGGGGAAACGTTAGTGAGTTTATCTGTGGACGGACGCTAATATATTGGTATGTACCAGCATCATCTCTTAAGTTTAAGTCTGGAAGCTAGTGTCCCATACTGCTTAGATATTGCTTAGAGGATAACCCCCTTTGAGTTTGGGATTTCTGAGTTTAGGGCAAGACACTAATACCACTTGAATTCTTGCAGATTAAGGGTCCTTCCCTGCACATGGTGTTTGGAGGGGGTTATACCTTAGGGAGATTAGAAGACTAGGAGACATTTCTACTCCATCAAGTAAGTTAAACCCTTTTTCAGTAGTGCATGTAGGTGGGGAATTCTTTTGACTGCATTCAGCTAGAAATTCTGTCCATAAGCCACTTGTAAGTCTGAGAGAAGCTTCTCAGAGTGTCGGTGTCAACAGTGCTTGCCAGAGGGCAGCTTTCAAGGAGGCAGTCCAAGACAAAATTTCTATATGGTCCTTCTAACCGAGATGTGGAATAGCTAGGTTAAGCAGACAGCTTAGTCTTAATTAGCTAGGCCACAGTTAATGTACCAGGCATTATCAAAGTTAGGTTAAGTTAGCACACCTAGGCCCAGAGACCTACATAAGGTAGGCTAGGTTAAACTAACTACTGAGAAGTTAATTATTTACAGTAATCTACAGGCAGGCTAGTTAAGATTGTAAATTTAATCTATTTACAGTGATTACAAGTAAGCCAGGGTAGGAAACTTGTATATTTAATTACTTACAGTAAAGTTGCAAGGCAGCCACAGTAAGGTTAGGCTTCTGCAATATTTATAACAGTTATAACATCTATGGAGGAATCATAGATGTAGAGGGACTAATACTTCTCAATACTCATTGACACCATTGTTTCTAGCATCTTGTAGCAGTCCAAGACCTTGATGGTTTCAGTGGCAAAAGACACACTGTACTCTTTGCATGGATCAACGTGCTTGTAATATCTCCACAAATTCAGTGTCATTTGTGATTATTATATCCCCAATGTCTGGTGGGGAGACAATGAGTGCTGATATGCTTGTGAGTTCCCTGAGACACTCGGGAAAATCATCGAGGAGGGTGAATTTTTGCCCAAGCAGATTTTCAATGTCGATGAAACAGGCCTTTATTGGAAGATACTGGGCAGAACTTACATCGGCAAGGCAAGACAACGCCGGGCTATAAAATAGTGAAGGATTGGTTGACTCTCCTGCTTCGGGAGATCTCAAGCTCAAGCCCCTGTTAGTTTACCACTTGGAAAATGCACAAGCTCTTAAAAACAGCAAAGACCTCACTTTCTATTGTGTGGATAAGTAACCGAAAAGCCTGGGTCACCTTTGTCATTTTTCACTCTTTTTATCCTTGAGGTGGAGAGGTACTGCTGGCAAAAAAAAAAAAATCTCTAACATTTTCCTGCTTCTTGATAATGCCCTGGGCTGCCCCTCTTTCTTGAATGATTTTCATCCAAATGTGAAGGTAGTCTACCTGCCACCTAACACTACCTCCCTCCTCCAGCCTATGGACCAGGAGTGATTGCAACCTTTAAGAAATACTATCTCCTACTCACAGTCTGTTTTATAAAATTTATATGTACTGTATTTAAAAACTTTATTTTAATTTCATTTCATTTATAACACATGTTTTGTTTCCTAGTGTACAGTAAGTATTTTTCCCTTGTTCATGTATATTTTTAAACTATGTACACTTCTAGGTTACTCGATGTCCATACATACTTACATATATAGTCATACCTCGGTTAACGATATTAATCCGTCAGAGAGGGGATATCTTTAACCGAAACGTTAACCGAATCAATTTTCCCCAAAAGAAATAATGGAAATAAAATTAATCCGTCCAAGACTTTCAAAAGTAGTAAAATAAAATATTTTTTAGAACTTTTTGATATTAAATAACACACAATTTAATGAACAATTAATAAATATAGTACAATAACATGTCACTTACATTTATTGAAGAGTTGTTGATGTGTGGAGGACGGGAGGAGGGGAAAGGATGGAATATAGTATGCTAGTGTTTGGAAGGGAAATCCCCTTCCATTAACACTGCAGGTGGCAAGTTCTTTTCTGGGGTTACTGGCCTTTTTCTTTTAATGCCACACTCCCTGCAAGAATGGTACACTCCCTGCATAAATGCTACACTCCCTGCATAAATGCTACACTCCCTGCATAAATGCTACACTCCCTGCATAAATGCTACACTCCCTGCATAAATGCTACACTCCCTGCATAAATGCTACACTCCCTGCATAAATGCTACACTCCCTGCATAAATGCTACACTCCCTGCATAAATGCTACACTCCCTGCATAAATGCTACACTCCCTGCATAAATGCTACACTCCCTGCATGCCTGCTACACTCCCTGCATGCCTGCTACACTCCCTGCATGCCTGCTACACTCCCTGCATGCCTGCTACACTCCCTGCATGCCTGCTACACTCCCTGCATGCCTGCTACACTCCCTGCATGCCTGCTACACTCCCTGCATGCCTGCTACACTCCCTGCATGCCTGCTACACTCCCTGCATGCCTGCTACACTCCCTGCATGCCTGCTACACTCCCTGCATGCCTGCTACACTCCCTGCATGCCTGCTACACTCCCTGCATGCCTGCTACACTCCCTGCATGCCTGCTACACTCCCTGCATGCCTGCTACACTCCCTGCATAAATGCTACACTCCCTGCATAAATGCTACACTCCCTGCATAAATGCTACACTCCCTGCATAAATGCTACACTCCCTGCATGCCTGTCACACTCCCTGCATGCCTGCTATACTCCCTGCATGCCTGCTACACTCCCTGCATGCCTGCTACACTCCCTGCATAAATGTTACACTCCCTGCATAAATGCTACACTCCCTGCATGCCTGCTACACTCCCTGCATGCCTGCTATACTCCCTGCATGCCTGCTACACTCCCTGCATGCCTGCTACACTCCCTGCATGCCTGCTACACTCCCTGCATGCCTGCTACACTCCCTGCATGCCTGCTACACTCCCTGCATGCCTGCTACACTCCCTGCATGCCTGCTACACTCCCTGCATGCCTGCTACACTCCCTGCATGCCTGCTACACCCCCTGCATGCCTGCTACACTCCCTGCATGCCTGCTACACTCCCTGCATGCCTGCTACACTCCCTGCATGCCTGTTACACTCCCTGCATGCCTGCTACACTCCCTGCATGCCTGCTACACTCCCTGCATGCCTGCTACACTCCCTGCATGCCTGCTATACTCCCTGCATAAATGCTACACTCCCTGCATAAATGCTACACTCCCTGCATAAATGCTACACTCCCTGCATAAATGCTACACTCCCTGCATGAATGCTACACTCTTTATCACAGGGCTGGCACTAGGAGCTTTCTTTGGACCCATGGTAGCTTATTTAGAAGTTGCAAGCACTAAAAACAGTGGAATAATGACATACTGGTATAAATGCATGGGTGGAGTGGGTGGTGGTCGCTCTCGCTTGTAAACAATAGCACACTGACGCTCCCTGGAGTGCGCGCTCAGCTGGGCGCCACGCGGACACGTCCAGTATGAATGTCATTAACTGAAGCAAACATCGTTAACCACAATCATTTTTTTAAGTAAAAAATATCGTTAACCGAAATTATCGTTATCCGACAACATCGTTAACCAAGGTATGACTGTACAGTGAACCCTTGGTTTTCGTGAGTTTTGGTTATCATGAATTTTGGTTATTAGCAATTTTTTTGTCAAAATATAGGCTTGGTTTTCGTGATTTGCCTTTCATTTCAGTGGTGGTAGGTACGTGTCCCAGTGGCCCCGTGCACACAAAGCCTGCCACAGACACACTCAGCACCAGTTTGGCATTGTTTATCAGCCTGCATTCATACGAAACATTTCGCAATAATCCAGTGTTTTTTGTGCTTGCAACTGCTAAATAAGACACCATGGCCCCAAAGAAAGCTCCTAGTGCCAGGCCTTTTGTAAAGAAGGTGAGAAACACAATAGAATTAAAGAAAGAAATTATAGAGAAATATGAAAGTGGTGTACATGTGGCCAATCTTGCCAGAATGAATGGGAAGCCCCATTCAACCATCACTTCCATCGTGGGGAAGAAAAAAGAAATCAAAGAAGCTGATGTTGCGAAAGGGGTAAATGTGATAATGAAACAGGTCACAAACAGTTGAACATATGGAGAAATTGTTGTTGTTGTGGATCCAACAAAAACAATTAGCAGTCGATAATTTACGAAAAGGCAAGGCAGTTGCATGCGGATCTCGTAAAGAAAATGCATGGAACAAGTGCTGATGATAGCGAATTTAACCCTTTGACTGTTTTGGTCATATATATACGTCTTACGAGCCACTGTTTCGGACATATATATACTCAAAAATTCTAGCGGCTTCAAATCAAGCATGAGAAAGCTGGTAGGCCCACATATGAGAGAATGGGTCTGTGTGGTCAGTGTCTGCTTTATAAAAAAATCCTGCAGCACACAGTGCATAATGAGAAAAAAAACTGACCGTGTTTTTGGATTAAAATGCCGACTTTGAGGTGTATTTTCGTATAGTATTTATGATTTTATTCTCTTTTTCGTGGTCTCATTTGATAGAATGGAAAACATACTAGAGAAATAGAGATGATTTTGATTAGTTTCATGATGAAAACGACCTTGAAATTGAGCTTAAAGTAGGAGAAATAGAGAAATGTTCGATTTTTGCCAATCTTCAGGAGTAAACAAATTACGCCACGCATCCAATACACATCAACTGGCGAGTCTAATATTGTTTTGCAAGGGCACTGATATTATTTATACCATTTTTACACTAATGCAATAGTCTGCATAACAGTAAATCTTCTATTTTTTGTGTGAATAAAAAATCAAAATAGAAAGCAAGAGTAATATAAGAGGGGCCTAAAGACGTGACTAATGAACAGTTAACATCTTATTTTAGTTCCAGGAATGTCTGCATTGTTTATTATGGACCCTATTTTGAAATTGACAACTTTTTTATTTTGCATGAAATTGGCCATATTGCCAATTTCTGACCACTTTATTGGGCAGTTGAAATCAGTAAATTGGTAGTTTCTTGTACTCAATCCATAGAACAAATGCAGTTCTAAAAAAATAGGTATGAGTTTGGTCGACTGGAACAAAGGAATTGGCTGAAAATAGGGCTCAAAGTCGGTGAAATTGCCGATGCGTATATATTGCCGAGATCAGTAACTTCGCGAGAGCGTAATTCCGTACGTTTTCCATCAAATTTCATACTTTTGGTGTCATTACCATTGAAAAAGATTCTCTATCATTTCATAAGAAAATTTTTTTTTTTTTTTTTTTTTTAATTTTGCGACAACAGGAGACACCTCAGGATTAGGGGTTGCGACAGTCAAAGGGTTAAGGCTAGTAAAGGCTGGTTCGAAAATTTCAAGAAGTGAAGTGGCATACACAGTGTTGTAAGGCATGGTGAGGGAGCAAGTTGAGATAAACGTGCAGCTGAAAAATTTGTGCATGAATTCAAGGAGTACATAGAGGCTGAAGGATTCCTCCCCAACAAGTGTTCATTTGTGACGAAACAGTCCTCTTTTGGAAGAAAATGTCAAAGCCGACCTACATCATGCAGGAGGAAAAGGCACTGCCAGGACACAAGCCTATGAAAGACCGCCTAACTCTCTTGTTCTGTGGTAATGCTAGTGGGGATTTAAAAGTGAAGCCTTTATTCATGTATCACTCTGAAAATCACAGAGTGTTCAAAAAAAACAGTGTCGCCAAGAGTAAATTGTCTGTGATGTGGAAGGCTAACAGTAAGGCATGGGTCACGAGGGAAATTTTCCTTGATTTTTTCAATGAAGTGTTTGGCCTGAGTGTGAAAAAATACCTCCTGGAAAATAAACTGCCACTCAAGTCCCTCCTGGTAATGGACAATGCTCCTGCTCATCCTCCAGACTTGGATGACCAAATGGTGGAGGAGTTTAGTTTTGTCAAAGTGAAGTTCTTGCCCCCTAATACCACTCCTCTTATCCAGCCCATGGACCAGCAGATCATTTCAAACTTCAAAAAACTCTACACCAAAGCAATATTTCAAAGATGCTTTGACGTGACCTTGGACACTGAATTTACCCTAAGAGAGTTCTGGAAGGATCACTTTAATATTCTCAATTGCATAACCATTATAGATAAGGCTTGGCAGGGAGTGACTTCCAGGACGATCAACTCTGCTTGGAGAAAACTGGCCGAAATGTGTCCAACAGAAGGATTTTGAAGGGTTTGGGTCTGACCCTGACGACCCTACGCCTGTTGTGGAATGTATTGTGGTAATGGGGAATTCCATGGGGTTGGATGTGTGTGGTGAGGATGTGGAAGAGTTGGTGGAGGACCACAGTGATGAGCTAACCACTGAAGAACTGCAAGAGCAACAGACCACAGCTCAGGAAATTGCTTCAGAGGAGGAGGAAGAGAGATGGAAGAAGGTGCGTGCAAACGTTTGTGGAGGAACATCACCCTGACAAAGCTCTTGCAAGCCGTGTCGGCAAAACGTACAATGACAATGCCATGTCCCATTTTAGGCAAATCATAAAGAGACGCCAGAAACAGAGCTCTCTGGAACAATTTTTTGTGCAACAGGGGTCCATTGACTCTCAAGCTAGTCCTAGTGCCATTAAAAAACAAAGAAGGGAAGTAACCCGGATAAGGACTCTGTACCTGAAGTCTTTATGGAAGGTGATTTCCCTTCCAAACAATAGTAACTTCTCCCTCTCCCCTCCTCCAGTCTTCCATACACCAAGAAGAGTCTTGAATAAAGGTAAGTGTGATATTATTCCTTTACTATATTGATTTGTCATTGTTTTCTGTATGTAAATCTATATTTAATCTCTAAAAAATAATTTTTTGTTAATACGTTTGGGTGTCTGGAACGGATTAATTGGATTTACATTATTTCTTATAGGAAAAATGGTTTTGGTTTTTGTGAATTTTGGTTTTCAGCAGACTCTCTGGAACAGATTAATCATGAAAACCAAGGGTCCACTGTACTACACTACTGTACAATACTGTATACGTACATAAGTTGGACTTATGAACAAATGGACTTAGGAATGCCTGCTCGGAACCGAACCTGTTCATAAGTAGGGGAGACTCTGTAATAATAATAATAATAATAATAATAATAACACTCTATGGGAAAGTGTAGAAGAATTCTTCCTCTGTAAGCCATGAGTATCATAAGAAGTGACTAAAATGCCAGAAGGAGAGGCTAGTAACTCCTCCTTTATACAGTGGACCCTCGAGTTTCGGTCACCTCGGAAATCATAAAATTATGTAAGTATAATATTGTAAGTGCTTTTGTAAGTGTATTTTTGGGGGTCTGAAATGGACTAACCTACTTGACATTATTCTTTAAGGGAGTAAATTCGTTCGGTAATGGCACTTGAGCAGCCTTCTGGAATGAATTATGACCGAAACTCGGAGGTCCACTGTACATTACTAAATGTAAAAAGAAGGAAAACTTTAATTTTTTCTTTTTTGGGTCACCCACATCCCACATCCTACATTCTGACCCTATCAAATCCAACAAAATGCCTGTCAAGAGGTGCAATCTGCCTGTATCCATCTGGGAGTGTCTACTGGAATCCAATGATTCCCCTCATCCCCTGGTTCTTTGTATCCAACTTTGGTTACGCCGTATCTCTAGCAAGCACAAAGATATTGTTTTTTGTTGGGTCTCCAGTCATGTTGATGTACTGGGCAACAAACAGGCAGACACTGCTGCATGGTCAGCAGTACTTGACCTCCCAGTTTCATATAGAGGTGTTCCATTCACAGATTATTTTGCTTTAACTGCTACCTACCTTCGCAACCATTGGTAGCAACATTGGTCTGATCTTCTACTTAATAAATTACATTCTATTAAGCCAAGTATAGGTTTCTGGCCATCTTCTTGCCATGAATGCAGTGGTTGGGAGACTACACTCTCCCGTTCTCACATCAGACACACTCATGGGTAGTATCTCATGGAGAGGCACCCTGTTCCACTCTGTGAGACTTGCCAGGTTCCAGTTTCTGTTAGCCATATTCTGTTAGACTGTCCACTCTGTCAACGAGCATGCAGAATTTATCTCTGACGTTGTCACCACTCTAATGCCCTTACTTTATCTTCCCTTCTTGCTGACGGACCCACCTTTGACTCAGACTTTCTCAATGACTTTTTGACAGCAACTCATTTACTGCACAAACTTTGATGCTGCTGCCTCTAGCACTCCTTGCAGCCCTTTCTACCTCTTCCTCTTGCTGCCCTATACCCCTGCACTTTCCCCTGCCCTGCTGCACTGTATAACCTTACTCATAATACCTCCCACTTGCTACCCATTACCCCTGTATTCTTCTCTTCCCTACTGCGCTGTATGACCCTTGTAGGTTTAGCATTTCATTTTTTATAATAATAATAATAATAATAATGGAATCCATGGCCATCATCAACATATTCAAACCACAGTTCCATTTTCCATGCTATATTCCATTGTAGCAATCATGACTATTAAAATGCTGTTCATTCTCTCTAGAAAACTTAGTGATCATTTCCAAAGACTTTTCCATGGCATATTCAATTTCATGACTTGATTAAAGGATTAACTGATGTTTGAAATAGCATTCATGATATATTTTCCAGTTATCCTTGTGTGCTGGTTTCCCTTTCCACTGGGGGCTTTTGACAAGGTTTAAGGTTTGCCTTACTTAATAAGACATGAATGACTTGACTCATCGATCCACTGGACAAATGTCATTCAACTTACAGTAATGTGATGCAACATGCACAAATTCTTGTGAGAATAAACAGTGAAGGCTGTAGAGTTTCACTATACAGAGGTCCCTCATGTTTCGGTGATTCCGAATATCGGTGATTTCGAGTTTCGAGCATTTTCTTCGGTCAATTTTTCCCTCGTGTATTGGTCCATACCAGACCTGTCCGCCCATCTGCGCTTGCGCACCTCGCCAAGCAGGACGCCAGTCTAGCGTTGTTTACCATTGAGAGAACATTACCCAGCGTGCTCTTTTAAACATTTCACAATAAATTTATTCTGTTTATTGCTGGTTTAGTGATTGTCACTGTGAAATAAGTCACCTTGGGTCCAAAGAAGCTTCCTAGTGGCACCCCAGTGGTAGCAGGCATGCAGGGAGTGTAGCAGGCATGCAGGGAGTGAAGCAGGCATGCAGGGAGTGTAGCATTCATGCAGGGAGTGTAGCAGGCATGCAGGGAGTGCAGCAGGCATGCAAGGAGTGTAGCATTCATGCAGGGAGTGTAGCAGGCATGCAGGGAGTGTAGCATTCATGCAGGGAGTGTAGCAAGCATGCAGGGAGTGTAGCAGGCATGCAGGGAGTGTAGCAGGCATGCAGGGAGTGTAGCATTCATGCAGGGAGTGTAGCATTCATGCAGGGAGTGTAGCAGGCATGCAGGAGTGTAGCAGGCATGCAGGGAGTGTAGCAGGCATGCAGGGAGTGTAGCATGCATGCAGGGAGTGTAGCATTCATGCAGAGAGTGTAGCAGGCATGCAGGGAGTGTAACAGGCATGCAGGGAGTGTAGCAGGCATGCAGGGAGTGTAGCAGGCATGCAGGGAGTGTAGCAGGCATGCAGGAGTGTAGCAGACATGCAGGGAGTGTAGCAGGCATGCAGGGAGTGTAGCAGACATGCAGGGAGTGTAGCAGGCATGCAGGGAGTGTAGCAGGCATGCAGGGAGTGTAGCATTTATGCAGGGAGTGTAACATTTATGCAGGGAGTGTAGCAGGCATGCAGGAGTGTAGCAGGCATGCAGGGAGTATAGCAGGCATGCAGGGAGTGTGACAGGCATGCAGGGAGTGTAGCATTTATGCAGGGAGTGTAGCATTTATGCAGGGAGTGTAGCAGGCATGCAGGGAGTGTAGCAGGCATGCAGGGAGTGTAGCAGGCATGCAGGTAGTGTAGCAGGCATGCAGGGAGTGTAGCAGGCATGCAGGAAGTGTAGCAGGCATGCAGGGAGTGTAGGAGGCATGCAGGGAGTGTAGCAGGAAGGCAGGGAGTGTGGTTCCCCTTCCAAACACTAAGCCCTCTTTCATTCTCTTCCCTATCTTCCAGATGCCAGCAGCTCTCTTCAATAAAGGTAAATAAATGTTATTTTAAATGTTTAATTTTAAATTTATTACTTTATAATTGTTGTGTGTATGTAAAACTATAGTATTTATTCTATAAAAAAATGAATTTTTTGTGAATATTTTTGGGTGGAACAGATTAATTATATTTACATTATTTCTTATGGGAAATAAGGTTTCGACTTTCGAGCAATTCGTGTTAAGGTGTAGCTCCTGGAACGGATTATGACCGAAAGACAAGGGACCACTGTACGTACTGCTGAGCAGATCCACCGTCATAGCTCATGAATCAAATTATGGGTATCTGTTCATTTTGGGAGCAGCAAGAAAGATAATTGTTTGCAATCAGATCCTATATTTAGTCTTGGTCATTATTCAAAATTACACTGTACATTGTAAACATCCATTCTGCAGAAGCTTTAATGAAACAGCTTCTACAAACAAAAATAGTTCTTTTACCCAACAATTTTTTTTGTTTAAAACCTATAAAAGTTAAAACAAGTATTAACTTAAAAAACTTCATGAATCAGTGTGCCATGGACACATGTACATTAAAAAATTAGTAATCAGTGTGTGACATGGAATATACATTAAAAAAATCAGCGGCTACAGGAGGCCAATATCTCTGAAATACGTAGGAGACACTAGTCAGAGAAATAGCAAGCATTGAATTAAAACTAAAGGAATCTTACAGGAATCAAGAGACACGGGAAGAACAAAAAGCCATAAATGAAATTGAAAGAAACCCAAAGTATTTCTTTTCCTATGCAAAATCAAAGTCGAGAACAACAACCAGTATTGGGCCCCTACTTAAACGGGATGGGTCCTACACAGATGACACAAGGAAATGAGTAAGTTACTTAAGTCCCAGTATGACTCAGTTTTTAGCGAGCCTCTAACCAGACTGAAAATCAAAAACCTAAATGAATTTTTTATGAGAGTGCCACAGAATTTGACAGACGCATGCCTTTCTGACATCACCACGACGCCAAATGACTTGAAAAGGCAATAAATGACATGCCCATGTACTCTGCTCCAGGCCCAAACTCATGGAACTCCGTGTTCATCAAGAACTGCAAGAAGCCCCTATCACATGCTTTTAACATCTTATGCAGAGGAAGCATGGACACTTCTCTCAGGTAGACACTGGGATCGTCCCGCAGCTACTAAAACAACAGACATAGCCCCGCTCCACAAAGGGGCAGTAAAGCAATAGCAAAGAACTACAGACCAATTGCGCTAACGTCCCATATCATAAAAATCTTTGAAAGGGTTCTAAGAAGCAAGATCGCCACCCATCTTGATACCCATCAATTGCACAACCCAGGACAGCATGGGTTTAGAGCAGGCCGCTTCTGTCTGTCCCAACTACTGGACCACTACGACAAGGTCCTGGATGCTCTAGAAGATAAACAGAATGCAGATGTTATATACACAGATTTTGCAAAAGCCTTTGACAAGTGTGACCATGGTGTAATAGCACACAAAATGCGTGATAAAGGAATAACAGGAAAAGTTGGTAGATGGATCTATAATTTCCTAACATGTAGAACACAAAGAGTAGTAGTCAACAGAGTAAAGTCTGAGGCAGCTACTGTGAAAAACTCTGTTCCACAAGGCACAGTACTTGCTCCCATCCTATTCCTCATCCTCATATCAGATATTGACAGGGATATAAGCCACAGTGCTGTTTCTTCCTTTGCAGATGACACCCGAATCTGTATGACAGTGTCCACCGTTGAAGACACGGCTAGACTCCAAGCAGACATAAACCAAATCTTTAAATGGGCTGCAGAAAACAATATGAAGTTCAATGATGAGAAATTTCAATTACTCAGATACGGAAAACGTGAAGAAATTAAAATCTCATCGGAGTACAAAACTAATTCCAACCACACAATAGAGCGAAAACTAATGTCAAAGACCTGGGAGTGATCATGTCAGAGGATCTCACCTTCAAGGACCATAACAAAGTAGCAATTGCATCTGCTCGGAAAATGACAGGATGGATAATGAGAACCTTCAAAACCAGGGATGCCAAGCCCATGTTGACACTTTACAGATCGCTTGTTCTATCTAGGCTAGAATATTGCTGCACACTAACGGCACCTTTCAAGGCGGGTGAAATTGCTGACCTTGAAAATGTGCAGAGAACCTTCACCGCACGCATAAGTGCGATAAACCACCTCAACTACTGGGAACGCTTGAAGTTCCTAAACCTGTACTCTCTAGAACGCAGGCGGGAGAGATACATTATTATATACACATGGAAAATTCTCGAGGGCTTAGTACCAAACTTGCACACAAAAATCACTCCCTACGAAAGCAAAAGACTCGGCAGGCGATGTAACATCCCCCAATGAAGAGCAGGGGTGCCACTAGCACGTTGAGGGACAACACAATAAGTGTCAGGGGCCCAAGATTGTTCAACTGCCTCCCAGCATACATCAGGGGGATTACCAACAAACCCCTGGCTGTCTTCAAGCAGGCACTGGACAGGCACCTAAAGTCGGTACCTGACCAGCCGGGCTGTGGTTCGTACGTTGAACTGCGTGCGGCCAGCAGTAACAGCCTGGTTGATCAGGCTCTGGTCCAACAGGAGGCCTGGTCACGGACCGGGCCGCGGGGGCGTTGACCCCTGGAATTCTCTCCAGGTAGACTCCAGGTAGTTAAAAAGTTAATGTTCCAAAATGGAAGAGAGATTAGATAGCATAAAATAACCTACACAATGTCATTAATGACTAAAACTTATTACATTTGTGTTATTTTGTGACATTAGTTGACACAAATTTTGAAATCATGACATAATGGGAGAACATCCACTTATGCATTACCATAATTCAAGACTAAATTATATATTACTTACTTTAAGGGAGATAGTTTCTTCATTTTTTTTAGTGAATACCACTCCCGTTTGGCTATAATATTTATCGAGCTTCTGATTAAGAGTCCACAGAGTTTGAATCAGCATACCCTGCATATCAACGTCCTCTTGCAGCATTTCCCGACATTCAGTCTGAAATACAAAAGAACAAAATGTGGGTAAACAATTTATTTCAAATTTTAGGGTCCTGAATAATCTTGAACTGGATATGGCAAACTAAGATATGAAAAGAAATTACCTCAACAGATCTTATGCCATCTCCCACCGAGGCAGGGTGCCCCAAAAAAGGAACACTTTCACCATCATTCACACATAATCACGGCTTTGCAGAGGTGCTCAGATATGACAGTTCAGATGTCACTCCCAACAGCAAATATCTCAAACCCTCCTTTAAAGTGGAGGCATTGTACGTATTCCCACCTTCAGGACTCAAGTCCGACTAACCAGTTTCCCTCAATCCCTTCACAAAATACTTTGAATTAGTGGCTAACACTCCAACAGCTAAGCAAGTCCCAAAACTATTCATCTCCATTCACTCCTAACACATGCTTGCTGTATGTCAAAGCTTATTGCACACAAAACCTCTTTTATCGCCTAACTCCATCCTTTCCTAGGATGACCCCTACCCCTACTCCCCTCCACTACAGATTTATACACCCTCCAAGTCTTTCTATTTTGCTCTATCCTCTTTAAATGACCAAACCACCTCAACAACCCCTCCTCAGCCCTCTGAATAATACTTTTAGTAACTCCACACCTCCTAATTTCCACACTATGAATTATCTACATAATATTTACACCACACATTGCCCTTAGACACAACGTCTCCACTGCCTCCAGCCTCCTCCTCGCTGCAGCATTTATAACCCATGCTTCCCACCAATATAAGAGTGTTGGTACCACTATTCTCTCATATATTGTCCTCTTTTCCCCCATGGATAACATTCTTCGAATCCACATATACCTCAATGCACCACCCACCTTTTTTCCTTTCATCAATTCTATGGTTTACCTTGTCCTTCATAAACCCATCCGCTAACAAGTCAACTCCCAAATATCTGAACATGTTCACTTCTTCCATACTTCCTCCCTCCAATGTGATATCCAATTTTTCTTAACTTTACTCGTTTGATACCCTCATCACCTTAATCTTATTTATGTTCACTTTCAACTTTCTTCCTTTACATACCCTCCCAAACTTGTCCACTAACCTTTGCAACTTTTCTTTAGAATCTCCCAAAAGCACAGTACCATCAGCAAAAAGTAACTGTGTCAACTCCCATTTTGTATTTGATTCCCCATATTTTAATCCCACCCTTCTTCCCAACACCCTAGCATTTACTTATTTTACAACCTCATCTATAAACATGTTAAACAACCATGGTGACATTACACATGCCAGTCTAAGGCCTATTTTTACTGGAAAGTAATCTCCCTCTGTCCTACACACCCTAACCTGAACCTCACTATTCTCATAAAAACTCTTTACAGCATTTATTAACTTACTACCTATTCCATACACTTGCAACATCTGCCACATTGCTCCCCTATTCACCCTATCATATGCCTTTTCTAAATCCATAAATGCAACGAAAACTTCCCTTCCTTTATCTAAATATTATTCACTTATGTGCTTCAATGTAAACACGATCTACACACCCTCTACCCATTCTAAAGCCTCCTTGTTCATCTGTGATCCTGCTCTCTGTCTTACCTCTAATTCTTTCAATAATAACCCTACCATACACTTTACCTGGAATACTCGGTAAGCTTTTTTTTATAACATGTGGCTGTCTCCCATTGAGCCAGGGTGACCCAAGAAAGAAATAACTACTTACCTCCTTCAAGAGTAGTCCATCTTTTAAAATATTCTTGGCCTCATCATCGAAGTTTGCTTGAACCTCTACATCAAATGTAACAGGCTCTGGAGATTCTGATTTTCTTGGCGACTTACTTCTAGAATGAACACTTCTTGAAGGACTTAAGGAAGCTAAACTACGGCCACGAGTGACTCCTAGAACGCGACTCCTGTCTGAGCCAGAGATTGGTCTGAAAAAAAGAAAAAAATAATAATAATTTGTACCCTATTTTCACATTACATGAAGTGTCAACCAGAAAGGAATGATGGCAAAAATATTCAGTAACCCTGTATTACAGACAGTATCACTATCTACTGAGTACAATAGCATCATAGGAAATCAGTTACACCACAACAATATTTCAGATATTTCATAGACTAAGTATGGAAGTATTCTGTGAACTTCCATATTTGATTTAAGTATTTACTTTAACTTTTGTCTGACTGGATTTATGGGGTCAAACTCTCTAAACATATCCAGCAGAGTAACAAGTAACTCTTTTCAGGTCATCCAAGGCATGTAGATAAGGACACTCCTAGCCTAATGATGCAATAGTACTTCAATGCAACATTGCATCAATGTTGCATTGATGCAATCAATGCAACACTAGTGATTGCATTAATGCAATACAGTGGACCCTCGGTTAACGAAATTAACCCCGGTCCAGGAGCTATTATTTAATCTGAATTTTTCGTAATCTGAAACCTTATTTCCCATAAGAAATAATGTAAATACAATTAATTCTCCACAAAAATAATCACTTTAAAAAAAACCAATAACATTTACTTACCTTTATTGAAGAGTTGCAGGCATCTGAAGGTAGAGTTGCTGACAGGGGCAGGGTGTTAATGGTTGGGAAGGGGAACCCCCTAAAAGGACTTCAGGTAACAAGTCCCTCTCTGGGTATTCCTTCTTTTCTTTAATGCATCCCTGCTACACTCCCTGCATGCCTGCTACACTCCCTGCATGCCTGCTACACTCCCTGCATGCCTCACACTCCCTGCATCCCTCACACTCCCTGCATGCCTGCTACACTCCCTGCATGCCTGCTACACTCCCTGCATGCCTGCTACACTCCCTGCATCCCTCACATCCCTGCATGCCTGCTACACCCCTGCATGTGCTACACTGCCTGCATGAATGCTACACTGCCTGCATGAATGCTACACTCCCTGCATGAATGCTAACTCCCTGCATGAATGCTACACTCCCTGCAGGGAATTGTTTTACACTCCCTGCAGGGAATCCTGCAGGCAACCCTGCATGCTGAAACACTCCCTGCATGCCTGTTAACACCCCCTGCATGCCTGCTACACTCCCTGCATCCCTCCACACCCCCTGCATGCCTGCACACCCCTGCATGCCTGCTACACTCCCTGCATGCCTGCACTCCCTGCATGCCTGCTACACCCCTGCATGCCTGCTACACCCCCTGCATGCCTGCTACACTCCCTGCATGCCTGCTACACTCCTGCATGCCTGCTACACTCCCTGCATGCCTGCTACACTCCCTGCATGCCTGCTACACCCCTGCATCCCTCCCCCTGCATGCCCCACTCCCTGCATGCCTGCTACACTCCCTGCATGCCTGTACACTCCCTGCATGCCTGCTACACTCCCTGCATCCCTGCTACACTCCCTGCATGCTGCTACACTCCCTGCATGCCTGCTACACTCCCTGCATGCCTGCTACACTCCCTGCATGCCTGCTACACTCCCTGCATGAATGCTACACTCCTCCATGAATGCTACACTCCTCCATGAATGCTACACTCCCTGCATGAATGCTACCACTGGGGTGCCACTAAGAAGTTTCTTGGACCCATGGTGACTTATTTCACAGTGACAATCACTAAACTCCCAAAAAAAAAACACCAAATATATTGTAAATCTTTTGAAAGAGCGCTAGGTAATGTTCTCTCAATGGTAAACAACGTTTATGGCGCCCTGCGTTTGCACGGAGCAGGCGGACACGTCTAATACCTTTCGGAAACCCAAAGGGAAATTTTTTCGCTAACCAATTACAAAAAAGTTTTGGTTCCGGTTCGTAACAGGACCTTCGTTAACCGGGGGTCCACTGTATTGAATCATTCTAATCTCACATATGATCATTTGTTTTAATTTAAAAGTACTCCCCTTTGGGAGACTATACACTGATCCTAGCACCTCCACCATTTTTTAAACATTTCGGGAACTCTATGACTTGAAATTTTTGTCGACTCTCCACATCATTAAAGCGCTGTTCATCGAGTCCCATTTTTATTTTTAGAGAAAAAGTCAAAAAAGACTACATCTGGGAGTACGGAAGGAGGGGAATGAATGCCATTTCTTTTTTCCTGTTCAACTGCAGTGATCAGGATAACTGTCATAGTGAATGAACCAATCATTGGATGCCCACAATGCTCGACATTTCCTTCTCACGTCTTCCTTCATAACTCTCCACAGCCTCTAGCCTCCTCCTTGCTGCAGCATTCAAAACTCATGCCTTACACCCATATTAAAAATGTTGGTACCACTATACTCTGGTACATTTCTTCGTTTTCATTCCAACACACCAACCACCTTTTGTGCCCCCTAATCTACTCTACGATTCACCTCATCTTTCACAGGTATAACTTTTCATTAAGAGCCCCGCCATTTATTCTAGGATCATTCCCTTGGGGAACTTCGCCTCAGAAAAGGGACTCTTTAAGTCAAATGGCGACAAAAAAAAAGAATAAAAATATTTTGTACCTATTTTTAAATAAACCAAATTAATGATAAAATATCTAACCTGTTACCAGTCTACTGTACTATGAGTTAATAGCATCATAGGATTTAACCCCAGAATATATCAGTCATTTCCATAGATAAGTATGGAATACGTAACCCATGAAATTTTTGAAGTATTCTTTAGCTTTTGTCTGACTGGATTTTGGGGTCAAATAAAATAAAATAAAAGAATTTTCAGGTTAAATGAATAAGAATTGCAATGATGCAATGGGTAGTTCTGAACATTGCATCAAGTTATGAGATAGTAAGCTCAAGTGATTGCATTAATGCAATACAGGGGAGGGAAATTAATTTCCGGGGTAAAACTGGCCTTAGACAGGGATGCGTGATATCCCATAAGAAATAATTAAATAAAAGTTAATGTACCCTATCTTTTGAACAACCCCAACTAACATTTATTACCTTTTATTATTCCTTAAGTGCTTGTAAGGGGCATGTTATTTGGGGAATCTGAAAAAGGACTTCCAGTTAAAATTTTCCCCTTATAGGTTACTTTCTTTTCTTTTGGCTAATGGCACCCCCCTAACAGCCTTCCTTGCATCTGAATTATGGCCAAAACTCAGGGTACACTGTACATGGAACTCCCGCGCTTACGATTTATCACCTTACGTTATTTTCGGTAACCGATATTCTATAACGTAAGAAATTTGTTTGTGGCTTACGATGTTTGCTTGCATGCCGACATTCCCTGATGCCTGACCTGTCCGCTGCCCCCAGCTGACCCGCGCCGCTACTCCAGGAGCCGCTCATCCCATTGTTTGCAAGCGAGAGCCGACCACCCACCCACACTCCACGCATTCATACCAGTATATTGTCATTATTCCACTCTGTTTACCTTAGTGCTTGCTAACTGCAAATAAGCTACCATGGGCCAAGGAAAGATCCTAGTGCTAAGCCTGTGGCAAAGAGGAACAGAAATATATGTACATAGAATGTGAAGAAGGAGATACATCAGAAAATATGAAAGTAAGGGAGTGCGTACAGTGAGCTATGCCAGGCTGCTATGGTAAACCACTAATTCTACCATAGCTACCATTGTGGATAAGAAATATTCAATGTAAACAAGGAAGCTGTTGTTGCAGAAAGGTGCATCTGTGATCACAAAACAGAGACCACAAGTGCTGGAAAATGTGGAAAGGTTGTTGTTGGGTGGATCAACGAGAAACAGTTAGCAGGAGATTGTTTCCTTGGGGAATAATATGTGACAATCAAAGGCAGCTTGCATGATGACTCTCCCTTAAAAATGCCTGCAACGAGTGCTGAAGTGAGCGACTTAAAGCCAGCAGAGGCTGGTTTTACAAATTTAAGAATCGAAGTGGCATACATAGTGTTGTGAGGCATGGTGAGGAGCCAGTTGTGACAAAAGTGCGGCTGAAAAATATGTTCCTGAATTCCAGGAGTACCTAGAGGCTGAACAATTCCTCCCCCAACAAGTGTTTAATTGTGATGAAACAGGCCTGTTTTGGAAGAAAATGCCCAACAGGACCTACATTACTCAGGAGGAAAAGGCACAGCCAGGACATAAGCTATGAAAGACAGGCTAACTTTGATGCTGTGTGCCAATGCCAGTGGTGATTGCAAAGTGAAGCCTTTACTGGTGTATCTTTTGAAAACCCCCGAGTGTTTGGCAGATGCGGTGTCAGCAAGTCTAACTTGTGTGTGATGTGGAAGTCTAACAAAAGGCTTGGGTCACAAAGGACATTTTCTTAGATTGGTTCAATGAAGTGTTTGGCCCCAGTGTGAAGAAATATCTATTGGACAATAATTTGCCACTTAAGTGCCTCCTGATAATGGACAATGCTCCTTGTCATCCTCCAAACTTGGTAGAGAAAATTGGGGAGGAGTTTAAATTCATCAAAGTGAAGTTCTTGCCCCCTAATACCATCTCCTCCAGCCCATGGACCAGCAGGTCATTTCCAACTTTAAAAAACTCTATAAAAAGCAATGTTTCAAAAGTGCTTTGATGTGACCAAAAGACATGAACATAACCCTAAGAGAATTTTGGAAAAACATTTCCATATGCTGCATTGTGTACACCTTATAGGTAAGGCTTGGAGGGAGTGACTAGGACTTTGAACTCTGCCTGGAAAAAATGTAGGCCAGACTGTGTCCTAGAGAGGGATTTTGAAGGTTTTGGGGCTGAGCCTCAGAACCCTGAGCCTGAGCCTGAGCCTGTTTTGGAAGAAATTGTGGAATTGGGCAAGTCTTTGGGGTTAGAGGTGAGTGGTGAGGATGTGGAACAGTTGGTGGAGGAGCACAAGGAAGAGCTAACCACTGAAGATCTGCAAGAGCTTCAACAGCAACTGGAACAAGAGAGCAGAGGTCAGGACAATGGTTCAAAGGAGGAGGTGGAGGTGGAACAAAAATGGAAGAATGTGCCTTCTTCAAGGATTAAGGACATTTGTGGAATGTGGAGCAAGGTGCAAGCATTTATGGATGAATATCACCCTAACCATGCTGTTGCAGGCCGTGCTGGCAACCTGTACAATGACACAGTGGTGTGTCATTTCAGGGATGTGTTAAAGAATCGCCAGACACAGAGCTCCCTGGACAAATTTGTTGTTAGAAAGAGGTCTAGTGACTCTCAAGCTGGTCCTAGTGGCATTCAAAGAAAAAGGGAAGTAACCCCAGAAAAGAACTTACCACCTGCAGTGTTAATGGAAGGGATTCCCTTCCAAACACTAGCATACTACTCCACCTTCTCCCTCCTCCCGTCCTCCACACATCAACAACTCTTCAATAAATGTAAGTGACATGTTATTGTACAATATTTGCATGTATTTATGTATTCTTTATTCAATTCTGTATTATTTAATGTCCAAAAGTTCTAAAAAATATTTTATTTAACTACTTTTGGAAGTCTTGGACGGATTAAATTTATTTCCATTATTTCTTATGGGGAAAATTGATTCGTTTTACGATTGTTTCGCTTTAAAATATGCCCTCTCTGACGGATTAATATCGTAAGTCGGGGTACCACTGTATTTATATTTTTTTTTTTTCAACAAGTCGGTCGTCTCCCACCGAGGCAGGGTGACCCCAAAAAGAAAGAAAAAATCCTCAAAAAGAAAATACTTTCATCATCATTCAACACTTTCACCTCACTCACACATAATCACTGTCTTTGCAGAGGCGCTCAGATATGACAGCTGAGAATAAGTCCCTCCCAACAATAATTTAATACAATAATAAAAAAACACAATGAAATACAGTGGTACCTCGAGTTACGATGGTCCCCAAAATCGCCTTTTTATGCAAGTTTATTTTTTTAAATGCTTTTGTAAGTATATTTTTGGGGGTGTAAAAGGACTAGTCTATTTTACATTATTCCTTATGGGGATAAATTCGTTTGGTAATGGCACTTGAACAGCATTCTCGAACGAAAAAATATCGTAACTCGAGGTACCACTGTATATTTTTTGTTAGGTTCAGAATGATTTTTGCCAAATTATTGCATACACAAATTTTCGCTTGCCTTATTCAGCAAGAAGAGCATTGCTATTTAAGCCAAAATCGCAAGTTTTACCTATTTGGCACGACAAGTGTATATATACATTTTTTTTTCAACAAGTCGGTCGTCTCTCACCGAGGCAGGGTGACCCAAAAAGAAAATACTTTCATCATCATTCAACACTTTCACCTCACTCATACATAATCATTGTCTTTGCAGAGGCGCTCAGATACGACAGCTGAGAATAAGTCCCTCCCAACTGTCACTATCCCAGACCCCTCCTTTAAAGTGCAGGCATTGGACTTCCCATTTCCAGGACTCAAGTCCAACTAAATCAATTATCTGGTTTCCCTGAATCTCTTCACAAAATGTTACCCTGCTAACACTCCAACAGCTCATCAGGTCCCAAAAACCAATTGTCTCAATTCACTCCTATCTAACACGCTCACACATGCTTGCTGGAAGTCCAAGCCCCTTGCCCACAAAACCTCCTTCACCCCCTCCCTCCAACCTTTTCGAGGACGACCCCTACCCCTCCTTCCTTCCCCTACAGATTTATATACGTACTCTCCAAGTCATTCTACTTTCATCCATTCTCTCTAAATGACCAAACCACCTCAAAAACCCCTCTTCAGCCCTCTGACAAATACAGTGGTACCTCGAGTTACGATGGTCCCCAAAATCGCCCTTTTATGTAAGTTTATTTTTTTAAATGCTTTTGTAGGTATATTTTTGGGGGTGTAAAAGGACTAGTCTATTTTACATTATTCCTTATGGGGATAAATTCGTTTGGTAATGGCACTTGAACAGCATTCTCAAATGAAAAAATATCGTAACTCGAGGTACCACTGTACTTTTAGTAACCCCACACGTCCTCCTAATTTCCACACCCTGAATTTTCTGCATAATATTTACACCGTACATTGTCCTTAGACAGGACATCTCCACTGCCTCCAGCCGCCTCCTCGCTGCAGCATTTGCAACCCATGCTTCACACCCATATAAGAGTGTTGGCACCACTATACTTTCATACATTCCCTTCTTTGCCTCCATGGATAACATTTTTTGTCTCCACAGATATCTCAATGCACCACTCACCTTTTTTCCTTCATCAATTCTATGGTTAACGTCATTCTTCATAAACCCATCTGCTGACAAGTCAACTCCCAAATATCTGAAAACATTCACCTCTTCCATAATCCCTCTCTCCAATGTGATATCCATTTTTTCTTTATTTAAATCGTTTGATACCCTCATCACCTTACTCTTATCTATGTTCACTTTCAACTTTCTACCTTTACACACCCTCCCAAACTTGTCCACTAACCTTTGCAACTTTTCTTTGTTGGAGTTGTTGGTATTTTTATTTAATAAATGTATGAAATAGGTAGTAGGTTGATAGACAGCAACCATTCGAAAAGGTACTACCGTCCTACCAAGTGAGTGTAAAAAGGAAGCCTGTATTTGTTTTACATGATGGTAGGATTGCTGGTGTCTTTTTTTCTGCCTCATAAACATGCAAGATTTCAGGTACGTCTTGCAACTTCTACTTACACTTAGGTCACACTACACATATATGTACACATTTATGTTTACACACTCATCTGAATTTTTTCTTTGATTTGATCTTAATAGTTCTTGTTCTTATTACTTTTCCTTTCATATCCATGGGGAAGTGGAATAAGAATCTCTCTTCCGTAAGCCATGCGTGTTGTAAAAGTCAACTAAAATGCCGAGAACAATGGGCTAGTAACCCCTTTTCCCGTATAACTTACTAAAAAGAAAAAGAAGAAAACTGTCAAAGTGGGATGTTTGAATGTGCGTGGTTGTTGTGCGAATGATAAGAAAGACATGATTGTGGATGTTATGAATGAGAAGAAGCTGGATGTCCTGGCCTTAAGTGAAACAAAGCTGAAGGGGTTAGGAGAGTTTCAGTGGGGAGAAATAAATGGGACTAGGTCAGGGGTTTCAAACAGAGTTAGAGCTAAAGAGGTTTTTACAAACCAGAAGTGTTGTAAGAAGAACAGAGTACAGTGGACCCCCGAGTATCGTAAAAACTTCATTCCAGAATCCTGCTCAAGTGCCATTACCGAACGAATTTACTCCCTTAAGAAATAATGTCACTTAGGTTAGTCTATTTCAGACCCCCAAAAATACACTTCCACAAGCACTTACAATATTATGCTTACATAATTGAACGAATTCCGGGGTGTACGTAACTCGGGGGTCCACTGTATATGGAAAGTAAAAGTGAAGAGAATGGTGAGAGTGCAAAAGAAGAGCAGATGAAAGAGTGGGAGAGGCACTGTCAAGAAATTTTTCGGAAAATAAGAAAAAGTTTTGGAGTGAGAAACAAACCATACCACGGGTGGGGTTCGAACCCGTGGTCACACAGTCTCAAAACTCCAGACCGTCGCGTAAGCCACTGGGCCAGCTAGCTTCAATAAGATTCATCCAACAAGGTATATTTCTACACCATAGGTATGGTTTGTTTGCAATCATGTCATTACGATTTCACGAGTCATGAGATAAACAAGTTAAGAAAGCCTAGGGAACGAATGGATATGTCAGTTAAAAACAGAGTAGGAGAATTAGTAGATGGGGAGTTGGAGGTATTGGTTAGATAGCGGGAATATTTTGAGGAACTTTTAACCCTTAAACTGTCCACACGTAGATATACGTTCACTCGCGTAGCTGACCGAATATTTAAAAAAAAAAAAAAAAAAAATCATTTTTTTTTTAAAATGAAGAGCACATTTTTATAAACAGGATAGGCTAAAAAAATTAATTTTGGGCCAGTACTTACCGAGATATAAGCCCGCCAATTTGGTACTGGATGCTCACCTGACGGCAACATCAAGTCCTGCCGCTTGCAGAAGTATTGCGGATGTACTTTTTTTTCTAGTTTATATTTTAATTTATATAATTTTTATGTTCTGATAATTACAATTTACAATAGTTCTTGTGATTTCATAGCCAATCTTTGTTCTAACACTAATATTATGTACTGAAATACATAGTACTCAAATAGTCACAATCACACCAACAGGTGAACATATTCACCTTCGTTGGTCATTTACTATTGTCTATAAATATATACGAAGTATTTATAGGTCCCAGCAATGTTTTAGACATCCTGGAGTATATATGAAACTCCTTGAAGAATGGTGTGTTGACAAGTGTCAGATAACTACTGATAAGGCAGTGACATTGATGAATGAATGTGTGCAGGGAACCCTTGCTTTTTCACTCTGTCTATCTGTCTGTCTGTCTGTCTATCTATCTATCTGTCTGTATCTGTCTATCTGTGTGTATCTGTCTATCTGTCTGTCTAGCTCCGCTTATCTGTCTTTCTGTCTGCCTGTGTGCCTGGAGTATATGAAACTCCTTGAAGAATGGTGTGTTGACAAGTGTCAGATAACTCTTGACAGCCCAGTGACATTTGATAAATGTCAGCAGCGCTGGAGGGAACCCTCCTTTTTTCAATATCTGTCTGTCTGTCTGTCTGTCTGTCTGTCTGTGTGTGTGTGTCTGTCTGTCTGTATCTGTCTGTCTATCTATCCGTCTGTCTAGCTTTGCTTATGTCTGTAACTCTGCTTATCTGTCTGCCTGTGTATGTCTTTCTGTGTGCTTGTCTCAGTCTTAGAGTGCGTCTCGTAAGCCAACAGGTATTATACACGATGCAGAAGTGATGATGCGATGCGTATTACTTGCCAGGGGTTTCCATGCTTATTATGTATTATATCTACAAGCATTGTATAGCACTTTGCCTGGAATTTTTGGGTTATCCTAGGTAATTTACACTATGTATAATAACTGTACTTATGTGTACATGTGAGAGAGAGACAGAGATATAGGACATATAGATATAGATAGATATATAGACAGACAAAGATACAGTGGTCCCTCGGTTTTCGTGCATCTCCAAACTCGAACATTTATGTAAGTGTATTTTCGTAAGTGCTGTTGCAAGTGTATTTTTGGGGGTCTGAAATAGACTAACCTACGTGACATTATTTCTTAAGGAAGTAAATTCGATCGGTAATGGCACTTGAGGAGCATTCTGGAACGAATTTTAAGCGAAAACAGAGGGACCACTGTATAGACAGACAAAGATATAGACAGACAAAGATATAGACAGATAAAGATATAAACAGACAAAGATATGGACAGATAGAGATATAGACAGATAGAGAGACCGCCAGAAACAGCCAAAGCCAGCAAGCCTGCCGAATACATAAGAACATAAGAAAGAAGGAACACTGCAGCAGGCCTACTGGCCCATGCAAGGCAGGTCCATGTCACCCCCCAACTTAGACCAATGACCCACCTAGTCAGGTCACATCCTCTGAAGGAAGAAGCATGGCATCAGACATAGTAGCACAAGCTTGTCAGGTCCAACTCTCACCCACCCACAGCCACTCATGTATTTATCTAACCTATTTTTACTTTCCTCTTATAAGAGGAGTGTTAATGCGACATAACATCATTGAATCCCTGGTGTTTGGCACACTATTTGCTCTAACTGGCACTCAATCGAACTGGTGCTCCCACAAGGTACTAAGTGGTCCCCGATTTTTTTAATACTGCGCACACTGAGGGCACAGACCCATTCTCTCATGTCTAGGCGACTCAGGCCTATCGCACTAAATTTGAACGAATGTAAAATAAAACGTAGATGTACGTTCGGTCAGCTACGCGCGTGAACGTAAATCTACGTGTGGACAGTTTAAGGGTTAAATGTTGATGAAGAAAGGGAGGCAGTAATTTCATGCACTGGTCAGGGAGGTATAACATCTATTACGAGTGAGGAAGAGCAGGATGTGAGTGTGGGAGAGGTGCGTGAGGCATTACGTAGAATGAAAGGGGTTAAAGCAGCTGGAACTGACGGGATCATGACAGAAATGTTAAAAGCAGGGGGAGATATTGTGTTGGAGTATTTGGTATTTTTGTTTAATAAATATATGAAAGAGGGGAAGGTACCTAAGGATTGGCAGAGAGTGTGTATAGCTCCTTCATATAAAGGGAAGGGTGACAAAAGAGATTGTAAAAATTATAGGGGAATAAGTTTACTGAGTATACCAGGTAAAGTGTATGGTAGGGTTATTATTGAAAGAGTTAGAGGTAAGACAGAGAGTAGGATTGCAGATGAGCAAGGAGGCTTTAGAGTGGGTAGGGGATGTGTAGATCGTGTTTACATTGAAGCACATAAGTGAATAATATTTAGATAAAGGTAGGGAAGTTTTCGTTGCATTTATGGATTTAGAAAAGGCATATGATAGGGTGAATAGGGGAGCAATGTGGCAGATGTTGCAAGTGTATGGAATAGGTAGTAAGTTAATAAATGCTGTAAAGAGTTTTTATGAGAATAGTGAGGTTCAGGTTAGGGTGTGTAGGAGAGAGAGGGAGATTACTTCCCGGTAAAAGTAGGTCTTAGACAGGGATGTGTAATGTCACCATGGTTGTTTAATATATTTACAGATGGGGTTGTAAAAGAAGGAAATGCTAGGGTGTTGGGGAGAGGGGTGGGATTAAATTATGGGAAATCAAGTACAAAATTGGAGTTGGCATAGTTACTTTATGCTGATGATACTCTGCTTATGGGAGATTCTAAAGAAAAGTTGGAAATGTTAGTGGACGAGTTTGGGAGGGTGTGTAAAGGTAGAAAGTTGAAAGTGAACATAGATAAGAGTAAGGTGATTAGGGTATCAAACGATTTAGATAAAGAAAAATTGGATATCACATTGGAGAGTGTAGTAGGTAGGTAGTCAGCAACCACCCAGGGAGGTACGTACTACCATCCTGCCAAGTGAGTAAAACGAAAGCCTTTATTTGCTTTACATGATGGTAGGATTGCTGGTGTCTTTTTTTTCTGTCTCATAAACATGCAAGATTTCAGGTACGTCTTGCTACTTCTACTTACATTTAGGTCACGCTACACATACATGTACACGTTTATGTATACACACTCATTTGAGTTTTCTTTGATTTTATCTTAATAGTTCTTGGTCTCATTGCTTTTTCTTTCATATCCATGGAGAAGTGGAATAAGAATCTTTCCTCCGTAAGCCATGCGTGTTGTAAAAGTCAACTAAAATTCCGGGAACAATGGGCTAGTAACCCCTTTTCCTGTATAGATTTACTAAAAAGAAAAAGAAGAAAACCGTCAAAGTGGGATGTTTGAATGTGCGTGGATGTTGTATGAATGATAAAAAAGATATGTTTGTAGATGTTATGAATGAAAAGAAGCTGGATGTCCTGGCTTTAAGTGAGACAAAGTTGAAGGGGGTAGGAGAGTTTCAGAGGGGAGAAATAAATGGGATTACGTCAGGGGTTTCAAATAGAGTTCGAGCTAAAGGAGTATCAATAATGTTGAATAATCAGTTATGGCAGGTAAAGAGGGAATATAAATGTATAAATTCAAGGATTATGTGGAGTAAAATAAAGGTTGGATGTGAAAAGTGGGTTATTACCTGGAGTTTACCTGGAGAGAGTTCCAGGGGTCAACGCCCCTGCAGCCCGGTCTGTGACCAGGCCTCATGTTGGATCAGAGCCTGATCAACCAGGCTGTTACTGCTGGCCGCACGCAGTCCAATGTACGAACCACAGCCTGGCTGGTCAGGCACCGACTTTAGGTGCCTGTCCAGTGCCTGCTTGAAGAAAGCCAGGGGTCTATCGGTAATCCCCCTTATGCATGCTGGGAGGCAGTTGAACAGTCTTGGGCTCCTGACACCTATTGTGTTGTCTCTCAACGTGCTAGTGGCACCCCTGCTTTTCATTGGGGGGATGTTACATCGTCTGCCGAATCTTTTGCTTTCGTAGGGAGTGACACTCGTGTGCAAGTTTGGTACTAATCCCTCTAGGATTTTCCAAGTGTATATAATAATGTATCTCTCCCGCCTGCATTCCAGGGAGTACAGGTTTAGGAACTTCAAGCGTTCCCAGTAATTGAGGTGGTTTATTGCAGTTATGCATGCCGTGAATGTTCTCTGTACATTTTCTAAGTCAGCAATTTCACCTGCCTTGAAAGGTTCAGTTAGTGTGCAGCAATATTCCAGCCTAGATAGAACAAGCGACCTGAAAAGTGTCAACATGGGCTTGACATCCCTGGTTTTAAAGTTTCTCATTATCCATCCTGTCATTTTTCTGGCAGATGCGATTGCTACAGTGTTATGGTCCTTAAAGGTGAGATCCTCTGTCATGATCACTCCCAGGTCTTTGACATTATTTTTTCGCTCTATTGTGTGGTTGGAATTTGTTTTATACTCCGATGAGATTTTAATTTCCTCACGTTTTCCATATCGGAGTAATTGAAATTTCTCATCATTGAACTTCATATTGTTTTCTGCAGCCCATTTAAAGATTTGGTTGATGTCTGCTTGGAGTCTTGCACTGTCTTCAATGGTCGACACTGTCAAGCAGATTCGGGTGTTTATGCACCTGGAGAAGAGAGAAGTGTAGAGGAGAGAGAGAGATTTTGGGAAATGTTGAATGTGTGGGGAGTTTTGAACCAAGTGAGAGAGTAATTGTGGTTGGGGATCTTAATGCTAAAGTGGGTAAAAATGTTGTGGAGGGAGTAGTAGGTAAATTTGGGGTGCCAGGGGTAAATGTAAATGGGGAACCATTAATTGAGCTATGTGTAGAAAGAGGTTTGGTAATAAGTAATACATATTTTATGAAAAAGAGCATAAATAAATATACAAGGTATGATATAGCACATAAGGAAAGTAGTTTGTTAGATTATGTATTGGTGGATAAAAGGTTTATGGGTAGGCTTCAGGATGTACATGTTAATAGAGGGGCAATGGATATATCGGATCATTATTTAGTTGTAGCTACAGTTAGAGTAAAAGGTAGATGGAACAAAAAGAAAATGACAACAGCAAGTAAGAGAGAGGTAAAAGTGTATAAACTAAGGGAGGAAGAAGTTAGGGTGAGATATAAGCAACTATTAGCAAAAAGGTGGGCTAGAGCAAGAATGAGTAGTGGGTGGGTTGAAGAGTTGGGATAGTTTTAAAAATGCAGTATTAGAATGTGGGGCAGAAGTTTGTGGTTAGAGGAGGGTGGGTGCAGGAGGAAAGAGGAGTGAGTGGTGGAATGAAGAAGTAAAGGGTGTGATAAAAGAGAAAAAGGTAGCTTATGAGAGGTTTTTACAAAACAGAAGTGTTAATAGAAGAGCAGAGTATATGGAGAGTAAAAGAAAGGTGAAGAGAGTGGTAAGAGAGTGCAGAAGAGCAGATGAAAGAATGGGAGAGGCTCAGTCAAGAAATTTTGCTGAAAACAAGAAAAAATTTTGGAGTGAGATAAACAAGGTAAGAAAGCCTAGGGAACGAATGGATTTGTCAGTTAAAAACAGAGTAGGGGAGTTAGTAGATGGGGAGCTGGAGGTATTGGATAGATGGTGGGAATATTTTGAGAAACATTTAAATGTCGATGAAAAAAAAAAAGAGGCGATAATTTCATGTACTGGCCAGGGAGGTACAACATCGTTTAGGAGTGAAGAGCAGGATGTGTGGGGGAGGTGCGCGAGGCATTACGTCGGGAACTGACGGGATCATGACAGAAATGTTAAAAGCAGGGGGGGATATAGTGTTGGAGTGGTTGGTATTTTTGTTTAATAAATGTATGAAAGAGGGGAAGGTACCTAGGGATTGGCAGAGAGCATGTATAGTTCCTTTATATAAAGGGAAGGGGGATAAAAGAGAGTGTAAGAATTATAGGTAGTAGGTTGGTAGACAGCAACCACCCAGGGAGGTACTACCATCCTGCCAGGTGACTGTGAAACAGAAACCTGAAACTGTTTTACATGATGGTAGGATTGCTGGTGTCTTTTTTCTGTCTCATAAACATGCAAGATTTCAGGTACGTCTTGCTACTTCTACTTACACTTAGGTCACACTACGCAAACATGTACACGTTTATGTATACACATTCATCTGAGTTTTCTTTGAATTTATCTTAATAGTTCTTGTTCTTATTGCTTTTCCTTTCGTATCCATGGGAAGTGGAATAAGAATCTTTCCTCCGTAAGCCATGCGTGTTGTAAAAGTCAACTAAAATGCCGGGAACAATGGGCTAGTAACCCCTTTTCCTGTATAGCTTACTAAAAAGAAGAAGAAGAAAACCGTCAAAGTGGGATGTTTGAATGTGCGTGGATGTTGTGCGAATGATAAGAAAGAGATGATTGTAGATGTTATGAATGAAAAGAAGCTGGATGTCCTGGCTTTAAGTGAGACAAAGCTGAAGGGGTAGGAGAGTTTCAGTGGGGAGAAATAAATGGGATTAGATCAGGGGTTTCAAATAGAGTTAGAGCTAAAGAAGGAGTGGCAATAATGTTGAATAATCAGTTATGGCAGGTAAAGAAGGAATATAAATGTATAAATTCAAGGATTATGTGGAGTAAAATAAAGGTTGGATGTGAAAAGTGGGTTATAGTAAGTGTTTATGCACCTGGAGAAGAGAGAAGTGTAGAGGAGAGAGAGATTTTGGGAAATGTTGAGTGAGTGTGGGGAGTTTTGAACCAAGTGAGAAGTAATTGTGGTTGGGGATCTTAATGCTAAAGTGGGTAAAAATGTTGTGGATGGAGTAGTAGGTAAATTTGGGGTGCCAGGGGTAAATGTAAATGGGAACCATTAATTGAGCTATGTGTAGAAAGAGGTTTGGTAGTAAGTAATACATATTTTATAAAAAAGAGGATAAATAAATATACAAGGTATAATATAGCACGTAAGGAAAGTAGTTTGTTAGATTATGTATTGGTGGATAAAAGGTTGATGAGTAGGCTTCAGGATGTACATGTTTATAGAGGGCAACGGATATATCAGATCATTATTTGGTTGTAGCTACAGTTAGAGTAAAGGTAGATGGGAAAAAAAGAAAATGGCAACAGCAAGTAAGAGAGGTAAAAGTGTATAAACTAAGAGAGGAGGAAGTTAGGGTGAGATATAAGCAACTATTGGCAGAAAGGTGGGCTAGTGCAAGTAGGAGTAGTGGGGGCTTGAAGAGAGTTGGGATAGTTTAAAAATGCAGTATTAGAATGTGGGGCAGAAGTTTGTGGCTACAGGAGGGTGGGTGCAGGAGGAAAGAGGAGTGAGTGGTGGAATGAAGAAGTAAAGGGTGTGATAAAGAGAAAAAGGTAGCTTATGAGAGGTTTTTACAAAACAGAAGTGTTAATAGAAGAGCAGAGTATATGGAGAGTAAAAGAAAGGTGAAGAGAGTGGTGAGAGAGTGCAAAAGAAAGCGGATGAAAGAATGGGAGAGGCTCTGTCAAGAAATTTGCTGAAAACAAAAAAAATTTTTGGAGTGAGATAAACAAGGTAAGAAAGCCTAGGGAACGAATGGATTTGTCAGTTAAAAACAGAGTAGGGGAGTTAGTAGATGGGGAGCTGGAGGTATTAGGTAGATGGCGGGAATATTTTGAGGAACTTTTAAATGTCGATGAAAATAGGAGGCGGTAATTTCATGTACTGGCCAGGAGGTACAACATCGTTTAGGAGTGAAGAAGAGCAGGATGTGAGTGTGGGGAGGTACGTGAGGCATTACGTAGAATGAAAGGGGGTAAAGCAGCTGGAATTGACAGAATCATGACAGAAATGTTAAAAGCAGGGGGATATAGTGCTGGAGTGGTTGGTATTTTTGTTTAATAAATGTATGAAAGAGGGAAGGTACCTAGGGATTGGCAGAGAGCATGTATAGTTCCTTTATATAAAGGAAGGGGGATAAAGAGAGTGTAAAAATTATGGGGAATAAGTTTACTGAGTATACCAGGTAAAGTGTATGGCAGGGTTATTATTGAAAGAATTAGAGGTAAGACAGAGAGTAGGATTGCAGATGAGCAAGGAGGCTTTAGAGTGGGTAGGGGATGTGTAGATCAAGTGTTTACAGTGAAGCATATATGTGAACAGTATTTAGATAAAGGTAGAGAGTTTTTATTGCATTTATGGATTTAGAAAAGGCATATGATAGAGTGGATAGGGGAGCAATGTGGCAAATGTTGCAAGTGTATGGAATAGGTAGTAAGTTACTGAAGGCTGTGAAGAGTTTTTATGAGGATAGTGAGGCTCAGGTTAGGGTGTGTAGGAGAGAGGGAGATTACTTCCTGGTAAAAGTAGGTCTTAGACAGGGATGTGTAATGTCACCATGGTTGTTTAATATATTTATTGATGGGGTTGTAAAAGAAGTAAATGCTAGGGTGTTGGGGAGAGGGATGGGATTAAATTATGGAGAATTAAATGCAAAATAGGAGTTGACACAGTTACTTTTTGCTGATGATACTGTGCTTATGGGAGATTCTAAGAAAAGTTGCAAAGGTTAGTGGACGAGTTTGGGAGAGTGTGTAAAGGTAGAAAGTTAAAAGTGAACATAGATAAGAGTAAGGTGATGAGGGTATCAAACGATTTAAATAAAGAAAAATTGGATATCACATTGGAGAGAGGGATTATGGAAGAAGTAAATGTTTTCAGATATTTGGGAGTTGACGTGTCAGCGGATGGGTTTATGAAGGATGAGGTTAACCATAGAATTGATGAAGGAAAAAAGGTGAGTGGTGCATTGAGGTATCTGTGGAGACAAAAAACGTTATCCATGGAGGCAAAGAAAGGAATGTATGAAAGTATAGTAGTACCGACAATCTTATATGCATGTGAAGCTTGGGTTTTAAGTGCTGCAGAAAGGAAGCGGCTGGTGGCAGTGGAGATGTCCTGTCTAAAGGCAATGTGTGGTGTAAATATTATGCAGAGAATTTAGAGTGTGGAACTTAGGAGGTGTGGAGTTACTAAAAGTATTAGTCAGAGGGCTGAAGAGAGATTGTTGAGGTGGTTTGGTCCTTTAAAGAGAATGGATCAAAGCAGAATGACTTAGAGAGCGTATAAATCTGTAGGGAAAGGAAGGCGGGGTAGGGGTTGTCCTCGAAAAGGTTGAAGGGAAGGGGTAAAGAAGGTTTGGTGGGCGAGGGGCTTGGACTTCTAGCAAGCGTTCGTGAGCGTGTGGATAGGAGTGAATGGAGATGAATGGTTTTAGGGACCTGACAAGCTGTTGGAGTGTGAGCAGGGTAATATTTAGAGAAGGGATTCAGGGAAACCAATTAGTCGGACTTGAGTCCTGGAAATGGGAAGTACAATGCCTGCACTTTAAAGGAGGGGTTTGGAATATTGGCAGTTTGAAGGGACTTTCTAAACTGTCGTATCTGAGCGCCTCTGCAAAGACAGTGATTATGTAAGTGAGGTGAAAGTGTTGAATGATGATGAAAGTATTTTCTTTTTGGGGATTTCTTCTTTCTTTTTGGGTCACCCTGCCTCGGTGGGAGAAGGCCAACTTGTTGAAAAAAAAAATATATATATATATACACTCTGCACTCTGAAGGAGGGGTGTTAATGTTGCAGTTTTTTAACTGTAGTGTAAAGCACCCTTTTGGCAAGACAGTGATGGAGTGAATGATGATGAAAGTTTTTCTTTTTCGGGCCACCCTGCCTTGGTGGGAATCGGCCGATGTGTTAATAAAAAATATATATATATACACACACATTTTATTTTTAACATGTCGGCCATTTCCCACCGAGGCAGGATGACCCAAAAAGAAAGAAAACTTTCATCATCATTGAGCACTTTCACCATCATTCATATATAATCACTGTCTTTGCAGAGGCGCTCAGATATGACAGTTTAGATGTCCCTCCAAACAGCGAATATCCCAGTGCAGGCATTGTACTTTCCACCTCCAGGACTCAAGTCCGGCTAACCACTTTCCCTGAATCCCTTCACAAAATAATACCCTGCTCACATTCCAATAGCTTGTCAAGGCCCAAAAACCATTCGTCTCCATTCACTCCTAACACGCTCACAAATGCCTGCTGCATGTCCAAGCTCCTTGCACACAAAACCTCTTACCCCTCCTTCCATCCTTTCCTAAGATGACTCCTACTATATTTGGGAATTTTTTGTCACTTATCTACAACTTTATTGCTAAACCAGTGTACTTTCTAAATCTAAAGGACTGTGTCAATTAAAAATACTTACTGAAATCTGCAATATTTGCATGAATCTTTCCTTCATGCTTTGCAATATCCTCAGTTACTTCTTCAAATTCATCAAATGAGCTCTTGTAATAGCCAAATTTCACTTTCTGTTGAAAGAGAATAGAAACTGTTGTAAATCTCAATGAAAAAATGTTAATTTTTTCTATCTCAACAGCTATTTCCTACAAAATTCCTCATAAAAAAGAAACACATTCACCATCATTTATCCACCTGCTGTTTGGCTGAAGCATGCTGACATTATAATTCAGAGTACCATCGAACTGCAACTTCTCCATCCCTTCTTCAGTGTAGGCTCTGCCCTTCCCTTCCCACCCCCCCTCTCTCTCTCACACTCTCTCTCACACTCTCACACTCTCTCTCACACTCTCACACACACTCTCACTCTCACACACACTCTCACTCTCACACACACTCTCACTCTCACACACACTCTCACTCTCACACACACTCTCACTCCACACACACACACTCTCACACACACACACTCTCTCACACACACACTCTCACACACACACACACTCTCCACCACACACACACTCTCACACACACTCTCACCACACACACACCCACACACACAC
>WNWK01012416.1:50000-59772 GCA_009830355.1 Cherax destructor | reverse complement strand
TTTTTCGTTAGGTTCAGAATGATTTTGCGAAATTATTGCATACACAAATTTTCGCTTGCCTTATTCGGCAAGAAGAGCGTTGCTATTTAAGCCAAAATCGCAAGTTTTACCTATTCGGCACGACATATATATATATATATATATATATATATATATATATATACTGTATATTGCTCCTGACAATTCTCACAAACAAGTGTAATGAAAGACTGGTGTGTGGAGCATTAAGACGCAGAATATGCCAGGTGCTCCACATGCTCGCCTGGTACAGCCAACACCAAGAATATCTCCCCTAACCCCATAGCCGTCTTGCCCCAGCACCGTGTCCAGTGATGCGATTCAATTTTCAGTACAGCTACAACTCAACTGTAAGAGACACTTGAAACTGGGGTATTATGGTTTCAATTCCCGTGACTATGGTTGCTGTTCTAATATGTTAAATTTAGTGATTTTACTGTACAAGCATGTCTGGTTGTAATTTAAGTAAATATGATATAAGAAACCCCAAATGGACGCAGAGAGAAAATAATCTCTAAAGCATATTTCGGCATCTCACAGTCTCCCTCTAGCAAACCTCCAGGAGGTCTCGCCCGAGAGATCCACTCTAACATCAAACGTGACTATGGCACATGCACTGAGAGACACCTGTGGTCACCCATCCAACTACTCGCCACCTCCCACTACCACTATAATCTGCCGAGGGCCTGGGGAAGAGGTGGATAACTTGATGATTATCTAACAGCTGCTCTCTGAAGTGCCCTCAACCCTCTCTGGGCAAGGATGCCAGCGTCAGCACAACTTTAATACACACAGATACATCCTTCAATTTATACATTTCATGTATAAATTGGCAAATATCTAACAAATGATGATGAAAATACTAACTTTATATTTATTCGTGTAATAGTGAGTTAAGTTACTTGTCGATAAGTGTTGCTACTATAGTACACTCAGAGATTACACTGTTCATATTAATTTGAAAGTTACTGAGAAATTTAATATAGGCCTTTCAGAGTTATAATCCTAGGCTTGGTATACAAGTACCCCAAAGAATCTAGGAGTTACAGCCTAAGTTGTATATAATTAAGTTTCTTTTCATAAAGTGAAAGTGATTTTTTATAGATTAAATGAAAGTGGAAAGTTAGGAAATATTTGCTAAGATACATTATGCATCTAATTTATTACGCAATAAGTACTTAAGTGTTTATACAGAAAGAATATGATAATGTTTATTTAGTACATATAAAACAGCTTCTGTATGAGTAAGCTTATTTAATTTATATACATCTGTGCGAAAATATACGACTGAAGATATACATGTATATGCTACAGTTTCATACATGTGTTTACCAATATTTCTAAATAAAAGGTAAGAATGTTTAGTTTTCCCATTAAATCATCAATATGAAAGAACATTATATTACAAATTGCTACATATACACGAATTACAGTAAACCCTGGATTTAGCGTGCTTCACAAATACGGGACGAAATCCGCTGGATTAAATAAACAACAAAGTCCGCTAGTCACAGAATTGTCCATTACTGATACCATTACAGCGAAACAATTTCATCTCTGTCCACCACAATGATCATTACCCACCACCCACTTTCCCCATTAGTCCATTAAACCAAGGGTTCATTGAATATGACGAGACGATACCAGAATCTGAATGGATGACAACCACTGAGAACACCACAAATCTCCACCCTGACAAAGTCTTCCAGTGGGCCACTGACAACATGATGTTCACTACGACAAGCTTCATTTACTTCATTATTGAAAGAGTAAGGAAACATAGGCTGAAACAGAATGTAAAACAAACTTGTATCACTCACTACAGACTAAGACTAATGAGAGACCTGGTTGTGACTCGCAAGATCTCGCCTTCAAGGATCACAACATTGGCACTACCACAACCACAAGGAAAACTACAGGATGGATAACTAGAACCTTCAAAACAAGATATACCAATTATATTTTTCAAGTCACTCTTTACCCTGGGGTATTATTGTACTTTAATAGACCTGGAGAATGTGCAGGGAACATTCACTGCTCGCACAGATTCAATTAAATACCCGAATTGCTGGGAACACTTGAAGTTCCTCGACCTAACTCTTTGGAACGTAGGCGAGAACGTTACATTTTAATCTACACCTGAAAAATTCTTAAAGGATTGGTCCCAAACCTACATCATCCCGTGAGATGATGCAAAATACACCCACTGAAAAGCAGGGGTGAAACGAGTACACTTAGAGAAAACTCAGCAAGTATGAAGGAACCAAGAATTTTCATACATAAGGAAGGATGGAGGGATTACCAACTGACCCCTGACTGTCTTCAATAAGGAACTGGACAATTTTATCACGTCAGTGCCTGATCAACCAAGTTGTGGTGCTTACGTTGGATTTCATGCGGCTAGCACCAACAGCCAGGTTAATCATGTCATCCACCAGTAAACCAGGTCTGGGACCGGGCCGTGGGATGTTGACTCTTGGAACACACTTCAGACAGACTCTAAGCAAAGAGTTAGAGCCTCAGTGCACTAGCTCCTGACCCCAAGTTAAGCGTGGAGCTGGAGCTCGCCCGTGTATGCCCCATGAAGCATGAAAATACCCATCCAGCCTAAATCCCAGAAGTTAGAGCTCATCCTCTACTCCTCCTTCCATCAACCTCCACCAATCTCTCCTATCCTCCACCCAACTCTTTCTTATGCTCTGCTAAACTCTTTCCCCACACTTCCCTAAGTCAAGAGTTACACAGCTACGGTGGGTGGTAGGGCCAGGTGGTGGCAGCAGGGCCAGGTGGCGGTGGGCGGTGACGAGCAGATGGACACATGACCATGGGTGTGCGCATGTCAGTCACTCTTGACCTCCCAGAGCAGACCTCCAGAGATCTCCCTGACAAGACCTCACATTTTCCCTCTCCTGCCATGTTAATGAGTGGTAACCTGAGCAATCAACGACCCCCGACCTTTGACCAACCTTGATATCCCACCCTAACAAGCCAAGCTATAATTTACATCCATATAACGGTCGCTTTATTGCCGTTGTCTTCTGAAGAGACTACATCCCCTACATGTGATAGAGGGTGTCCATATGTGCAAGCAACACCCGTCCATGGAGGTACTGCCGTCCTGCCATACCAGTGTGAAAGGGAAGCTTATTAAACGTTTTGTAATCTGGTCGGATTACTGTTTTTTATCTTTGTCTAATGAATACGTACGAGGACAGGTAAATATCAGACTTCTTATTCCGTTCAACATAAAACCTTCTGCTTTTTTCTTATAATTCTTATTCCTGTAATATTTCCGTGGAACATTAGATAATGTATGTAACGACTTGGAACGTGTACCTCTTGACGTATTACATGGTGGCCAGGGGCCTGGTGGCAAAAGCTCTCGCTTAACACGGTGAGGTGTCCGGGTTCGATTCCCAGCAAAGGGAGGAAACACTGGGCGTGTTTCCTTACACTGGTTGTCCGTGTTCACCCATCAGTAAAATTGGTACCTGGGTGTTAGTCGACTGGTGTGGGTCGCATCCTGGGACAAAAATGACCTAATTTGCCCAAAATGCTCAGCATAATAAGGAGCTTTCTACATAGAAGTAAGTCACTAATGTCAGCTAGGACTGTATACCTTGTACATGTACTTGTAGAAATAAAGATATTATTAATATTATTACATGTGAGGTAACATCTCTGACGTAATGTTGCATCAGATATGCTCTATATAGTGCTGCTTAATACACCAAGATACTAAAAGATTTACAGTAAGGATTAGTACATTTATTTACATTAGTTTGGCAAACTATTTCCAGTAATACACATTATCAAAATACAACTTATTGTGTAAGAAACAGGTACAAGAGGGGTCTTTTTTTCTATATCCCTAGGCAATCTTTTAGACCTAGTACGTACACACACACACACACACACACACACACACACACACACACACACACACACCTCAAATTCAAATATGTAATTACACATAAGTCTATTAAGCTTTGATAGTCATAAAATACTAGAGAAACTGGTGAGAATATTACAAATATTTGTATATTTCAAAATCTTTAAAGAGTTACTCAAGGAAGATTATTTCGGAAAACACAAAAATTAGGAGGAGAATTCATAACTTCACATTAATGTCACAAAGTATTACACAAAGAGCTAAACCCGTGGAGGTCATTCGGAGCAATCAGTGGTGGAAGCTCGATCCTCTGTCCGCTAATAGTGGCTCGTTATAACAAAGAAAATGAGTTTGTTGTGAAATGCGACTAGCATAGTGCCACAAGGATCTATTATAGATCTAGTATAGTGCCACAAGGATCTAGCATAGTGCCACAAGGATCAGTGTTTGTCCGGGCTGTAGCAGAATGAGAATCAAATTCCATCCAATGAAGGGAAGGTCAGGTCCAAGTCCTTGGATCAAAAGCCCATCATCGGCGTCAATGAGCCTTGAAGGGTCAGGAATAAAATACATATTATTTACCAGTGATACAAAAACATCTTATGCTACGCACGTAAGATATGTTGATATAAACTGCCCACGGCCATGCACCGTAATTCTTGAAGATATTCTTCCCAGAGTAAACAAACTGCTCCATTACACTCAACTGAAACTTTGCCTTAGGGACTCCCTCTTACTGTCTAGCTCACATATTTCTACTGGGAAGTCTTTCAGTTGCAATGTGCAAGCCCACAAATGTGTGTTCATTCACAAATTTGAACTCGTACGAAATTAGGTGAAGATAGTTATTTTATCTATATTGCCTAAAGTTTTGTAAATATGAAGTGTTTAGTTACCGCACATTGATGGTAACATTCACGGTGATGGTAACATTCACGGTGATGGTAACATTCACGGTCATGGTAACATTCACGGTCATGGTAACATTCACGGTCATGGTAACATTCACGGTGATGGTAACATTCACGGTGATGGTAACATTCACGGTGATGGTAACATTCACGGTCATGGTAACATTCACGGTCATGGTAACATTCACGGTCATGGTAACATTCACGGTGATGGTAACACTCACGGTGATGGTAACATTCACGGTGATGGTAACACTCACGGTGATGGTAACATTCACGGTGATGGTAACATTCACGGTGATGGTAACACTCTTGTGTACAGTTTCAAAACATTTATTATATCGCGTTCATTTAGGTACAAGTCTGCGTTATACAATACGGGGGATAGAGAAATAGTATGGCAATACCGACAAGATGTGGAAGAATACACTCGTACCTAAATGACTAGCAATGATAGGAATAGTACAAAGTGCGGCCTGAGTTTCTATTGCAGTTCAGTATTATCTATTAAAATCTAAAGTGAATATGTAGAGGCCTTCACAAGTTATCACAGATTAGGACATACACAGACCAAAACTAATTTCACACCTTCCATTAAGAAACGCCAGCTGATACCATACTAAAGAGGTATTCTCTTATCTTGAGAGAGACCAATACCCTAAAATACACCAGCAGCACGTGAAGTCTGATGCCGCTCACAACTTGTATTATGAAGTTTTAAGTGTAGAAGGTTTGGAGTCAATCTGACGAGGCACTCAAATTATCACGTGGAAACCATTATTTAAATTGTCTCAATATCTTCTAAAAAAAAATAAAAAAAATTGAGACTTACATAAACCAAAATCAATATTTTTTCCTCTAAGTAATTTTAACTAGCATTTAAAGATTATATAAAAAAGTAATTTTTATTCAGGCTTAGGGTACGCAATATAAATTTTTTTACAAGTCATCAGGGCACACATGTTACGAGCACACACAAAAAAATGCATTATGTAGATTAAACCAAGGAAAACCCAGTTAAAAACTAAACCAGTCATAGGTATGTCACAGGCACATCAGAGGAAAGGAGGGGGGGGGGAACTAGGGATTTTCCAGGAGCCGGGGGGAGGAGGATGGGGGGTAGCCATCCTTGCCTATAGGGATGGAACAGGATGATACCCCCCATAACCCCCCGCCTGGAGGTGCATTTTTTTAATTAACTGGTGGGTTTTATATGTCGAGAAAAACAATTTTTTATAGTAGTGGTAATAATTTAATGAGTAATGACAATGATAAAGAATTTTTGGCAAAAAAAAAAATGAGATTGGCCTAGGGGGAGTTATGGCACCACTGCCCCCTCCCTCCAAGAGAGAGAGAGTGTTGTGTACTTCTCTAAAAGTGTACATGCCCAGCCCATTGATGTTGCCATCCCAACTGACCTAGAAATGATGTTCAACATCTGTACTAGCATGTGCAATGTACAGGTCTCAGTGGCAACATGCAGACCAAATTAACTTCCTAATGGAAAATGTGGACTTGCTTCTGCTCCAACACAAATAACAATAATCGTTGGTGACCTTAACCAACATCTTATACAAAGGGACTGTGATGACCTTCTTACAGTGTTTGACATGAGTTATTTACCAGACGAACTTATTCCACCTTTATATCGACAGGATGGGACCATCTCTACTAGCAGTCAGGGAAAACTGACCTCTTTACGGAACACTTTGCTGCCAAGATGCAAGTTCCTGATCAAGCAAGGAACCCTCCCCGGCTAGCCGTAAGAATTGTCAAAACTGTCAGTGATGACAATAAGGAAGGGGGAGGTGTATTTTCTCCTTAAATCGCTGGACCAAGAAAAGGCTGTGGACCCAGATAAGTTTAGCCCAAGATTGCTGAGTAGATGTTCAGACCAGCTAGAAGCACCTCTGACATCAATCAGCACTGTCTAGCACAGTGTAAATGGCCTTCTCTGTGGAAAGAGGTTAATGTAGTCCCTGTTCACAAAAAGAAGAGCAGAGAGGAAATCAGTAACTACAAACCAGTGTCACTCCTGTCAATCACTGGGAAGATTCTTGAGACAATCTTACGGCAGATGACAATTTTTCGACTAGTTTTTCGACTACCACTCACTTTGTGACCGTCAATACGGCTTCAAAAAAGGTTACTTTGCTGCTGATCTGTTGTTAAATCTCTCCAGTAAGTGGCACCAGACACTGGATGTGTAGTAGCAGTGGACATTGCTGGTGCTTTCGATCGAATATGGCACCAGGGACTCTTGGCAAAACTGTAAGCACTGGGAATTGCAGGCTCTAAACTATGTCTCCTCAGAGTCAACAAGACGTCCTACTGGTGCAAGTGTTCCACAGGGAAGCGTGCTTGGGCCATTGTTATGGAATATCTACTTCAGTGACCTCCATCTCATCCCAGAATCCCATGCATATACAGACGACTGTACTCTGACATTTACTTATCCAAGAGAGGAAATACCAACTGCTCTAAACTACATCAATCCCGAGCACACAGCTATATCAGCCTGGGATAAACGGTGGCAGGTAACATTTGCTCCTGGGAAAAGACAAATGATGGTCTCTAGACACCATGATGGTAATACTGAAGCACTGGTAAGAATGAATGGGAAAGTGATGGTACCGGGGGATGAAACTGATACCTCGCATTTGCTCGACAGTAGAGGTTGCAAGATTCTGTACGAGGCACAAGTACGCTCACACCTTGAGCATGTTCCACTTTCTTGGAATGCCTGCCCTCCGTCTCTTGGCAGAATAGAGAACAGAATGCAACCTGGATAGATCTGTCATTTCAGAAGAGCCTTCAACACTGGAGGGATGTGGGTGACCTTACTGTTCTGTACAAGGACAAGATTGTCACTTGGCTCCACTTCGAGGACTAGCGAGAAGTGAGCTTCTACACCACAAGACGGGCAGCAAGCAGCAACCTCACTCTGACTGTACCCTTCTCCAGAACATCTTCATCTGAGATCATTTATTCCTAGAATGACTAGTGTGTAATGTGTTTGTACAGCATAATGATATCAACGAAATGAAGTCAGTTGATCAAATGAAACTGCTGGCCTACAGATGGCTTCAACTTCATCCTGTTTCATATCTGTTTCATAACAATAAGAAGGCTTTCAAATGAGCTGATGTAGGTAACAGCTCTTAGCTTGTAAATAAAGTTAGGAATACTTAACGTACCCTTGTAAAACCCTGTGTAAGAGAGAGAAAGTGTGAGTAGAGGCAATTGCGTGGCAATAAACCAAGGGAGTTCACCAGTTTTCATCTTGCCGCATCAAAACTCAAATAATGTGAGGAAAGGCTCTGCCTACATTAAATGCGAGCACCAGAGTGAAGGTTCCCAGCACCAGAGTGAAGGTTCCCAGCACCAGAGTGAAGGTTCCCAGCACCAGAGTGAAGGTTCCCAGCACCAGAGTGAAGGTTCCCAGCACCAGAGTGAAGGTTCCCAGCACCAGAGTGAAGGTTCCCAGCACCACCAGTGACTATCACATTCCCAAGGGTTCATAAGTCAAGCCTTCACTATTTTAATTTATTGGTCTTAATGTTTAACCTGTTTAATATACCTCTGATGGTTTTCGAGAGTTTTCATACTCCCACAACCCGGCCTCATTTGGTGCTTCCCTGATCAACCAAGCTGTTGCTGCTGGCCCATATATCCTTTAACAACTTGGCTGGTCCATCAATTGGTGGAGGTAGTTGTCGAATTTCCTCTTGAAGATTCTACACTTGTTCTGGTAATGTTGAATAATTCTGGAACCTGCTTTTCACTGGGTTCATTTTACATTTTCTCTAGTAACTCACATTCCAATATATTATGGCAGTTGGACTAGTCCTTCCAGTATCTACCACGTATATATTATCATGTATCTTTCTCTCCTCTGTTCCAGTAAGTATATATTTAAGACTTTGAGGCATTCCCAATAATTTAAATGTTTCACTGGCTCTATGCGAGCCGTAAATGATCTCGGTATATGTGCCAGCTTTGAAATCTCTTCTGTCCGGAACGAAACTGTTAAAAAACTGAACAATACTCTAAGCGAGAGCATAAGCGACTTGAATAATGTCACCACTGACTATTTCCCTCGTTTTCAACGTCCTCCTTTTCCACATCATTTTCCTGGCTGTCATGGCATGTTTTATTGCTTGCTTTAAAAGAAAGGTCAGCTGACAGATACCTAAAGTCAGTGCCCGATCAGCCGGGTTGTGGTTCGTAAGATGGACTGCGTGCGACCAACAATAACAGCCTGGTTGATCAGGCACTGATCCACCTGGGGGCCTGACCAAGGACTGGGCCGCGGGGGCATTGACTTTCGGAATGACCTCCAGGTAAACTCCTCCGTAACTGTCACAGCGGATTAGCAGTTGTGACAAGCATGATCTTTCCGCTGTAAATCCATGTTGGTTTGGGTTGTGCTGTTCTATAAAATTTGCAGTATGACCTCTCACCGCTCTCACTGCACGATGTTAGGTTACTGATCTGCAATTTTTGGCTAGCGTTCTATTACCTGCTATATGCAAAGGAACTTGAACTATGTCAGCATTTTTTAAGGCCTCTGGTATCTAACCTAGATCTAAATTGTTTTTCCAATGTAAGCCTAGTTCTCGTGCTAGCGGTATTTTGCACTTCTTTAAAATCAAGGAATTTCACGAATACGGTTTAAGCGCTGCATGAGTAGGCAATTTTTATATTTCTTTCTCTAGTTCTGCAGGATTAGTACTTAACGTCAGTTATATATGATCTGCGTGACTTTCCCAAACATTGAGAACATTTTCTGCATTCTCACCTCTAGTTTCATGTAATGAATTGCTGAACACTGATTTATATGGGAGTTTATAACCTTGCTGAGTGCATGTTAAGCTCTAGCTCAGTAGACAGTCTCCTACTTGGATTTTGCTGTGTAGAAAAATTATCTTTGATGACTTTTCGTTCCTTT
>WNWK01012416.1:7500-45000 GCA_009830355.1 Cherax destructor | reverse complement strand
GTCAGCAATGATTTGGCATCTCTTGTTTTGAAAATTCTAAGTTATCCAGCCTATCATTTTCCTTGTTATTACGATAATGACATTCCTTTGCTCCTTGAATGTGAGACTTTCTGACATTATCAGTAACATGTTTCTCACATAAGACTTTTGCTCTACTGAGTGATTTGAGTGTCTTGAACTTTGATCTTGTTTTTATTTCCTATCGCCTACTGCAACATAGCAAGTGAACAGTGTCTTCATTGAACATCATATTGTTGTTAGTAGCCCACTGGAAGACTTGATACATAGGCTCAATGTGTCTTCTATGGATACCACTCTCATGCAGATTCTAGTATCATCTGCAAAGGATGATACATTGTCACGGTTTATGTCCCTGTCTGTCACACTGATCTTTGTGATCAGTGTATGTTCCATCTCCCTCAGCCTGAGGGACTGACCATCTCAAAACTACGTCTTCAAGGGTGATGGACTGATTTCATCGCCTTTACATCTCTACTGCTTCTGCTGCCTCCTCTGTACTTGACTGAAGAAGCCTACTGTGTAGACGAAACGTTTCAGAATAAAGATATCTAACTGTTGCACACGTGTCTTATCAACTTGTCAGCATTATATACAAATGTTAAGTTGCTTGTTGTTGTGTTGAACTTTTAATTATTCTCGGTAGTTTAAATCGTTTATTTGTTATACGGAGGCAGTAAACTATATCTGTTCCAGCTGTGATATGTCTCCTGCTCTGAATGATGCTGTTAATACAGAATATTACTGTAATCGAGAGGCCACAAGTGAGTTGAATAGTGTCATCACTGGCCATATATCTCTTTATTCTTGCTTTCTCAAAATACACCTTATTGTGTTTTCTAAATGAAAGGATCAGTAGACATTGTTACATCCAGGTCCTTCACATGCTTCTCTCGTTCTAATTAGTGATTATCCTATGTTTCGTATACAGTGTCCTCCTATGTTTCGTATACAGTGTCCTCCTATGTTTCGTATACAGTGTCCTCCTATGTTTCGTATACAGTGTCCTCCTATGTTTCGTATACAGTGTCCTCCTATGTTTCGTATACAGTGTCCTCCTATGTTTCGTATACAGTGTCCTCCTATGTTTCGTATACAGTGTCCTCCTATGTTTCGTATACAGTGTCCTCCTATGTTTCGTATACAGTGTCCTCCTATGTTTTGTATACAGTGTCCTCCTATGTTTTGTATACAGTGTCCTCCTATGTTTTGTATACAGTGTCCTATGTTTTATATACTATCCTTTCGAGTACCTTATTTTCTCATATCTGAGCAAATGGAATTTACCACCATTGAAAACCATGAAGAATGGGTTAATTTTTTCAACATTTGGGAATCTTCATTGAGGAAACAATTCGCCAGTCAGTGGCTTCATCAGTCCAACACAGAAGAACGATGCCAGATGAGAGTGTCTGAGGTAATCAGATCCTCAGACTGGAATCGATATGTTCAGTCCATCAATGTTACTCAAATGTCTCACTCTTCAATTTATCGGATTTCTATACCATTTACATCACACTGAACACTATGTTATTACCTCCCATCGCAGTTTAACTGCTGACATAGAACTGTCAGTGACGCATGTTTATATTCGTATTGTCCGTATATGATGATACAAAGCCGTGGCAAGTGTTTTATCTTCGTCTGCTGTGAGGATGGTACAACAGTAAAAGGCTCCAAGACCGTGCCTAAGGCAACTTTTTACTTTGCTAAGGATACATTTTACTGTATTTGCTAATACCCTGTGTTTTACACATTAGAAAATTTAGTATCAATTTGCCTACTATCACTTCATAATTGCATGTGTCAAATGCCTTCGTGTAGAAGACATCTGCATTTTTCTCATCTAGAGCTTCGTTAATATTGTCTCAATGCTTCAATATCTGTGACAAGCATAATATCCAGGTTGGTTTGGATGCGAAAGTCATAATTTTCTATAAAGTTTGTAATTTGGTGACTTGTCTTCCTTTCAAAGACTTGGATGATGATGTGATGTTAGTTCTACTGACCTGTAATTTTTTTGCCAGCGCTCCACAACAGGAACAGCAGCAGAAGCAATGGCAACATTAAGAGCAGCTGCAGCAACAACAAAAACAGCAGTATCAACAGCAGACACAGCAGCATCAACAACAGACAGCAGCACCATCAGGGACTGCAGCTTCAGGGAGAGCAGCAGCAACAGGGAGAGCATCAGCAACAGAGGGAGCAACAGGGAGAGCAGCAACAGCGGCGCCGGGGCTACAAAGACTCAGCCAGTGACCCAGATACAGCCGTCTCCCTCTCCACTATCATCAAATTTCCCCTCTCTCCCTCCCTCTCTCCTTTCCTCTCCCCATCAGCACCACCTCCACTTCCTTCAATCCTCCTCTCTCCTGCACTGCGCTGTTATCCTTTATCTAGCATTCCTTTCTCACAGTTCCACATCCAACACACTCACCCCTTCCCACGACTCGCACTCCTCATTCCTCTTTTTAATGTTAATGTAAATAACTCAGTTTACTGTATCCCTACTATATCTCCTTTTATTATTACTGATTTCACACATTTGAGTTATTTAGCCGTTTTAACTTTTAAGGTTTAAATTACAAGATATTACAGGTTTAAATTAAGTAATTTACACTGTGCCTAAATACGCACTTGTAGGGTGACTGATCATTCACCTACACTTGTGTTGTCTGCTTCATCGCCACTTGTGGCAAAACGTTTCTTACAGCAAAACGTTTCTTACAGCTAATAAAGATGTCCAGATGTTGCACATTTGTCTATTTCCTCAAAGACGTAAGTTGCAGAAGAAACTTTTATGAGGACAACGTTTCACTCTGTATTGGGCTTTATCAAGTAACCTCCACAGGGCGAAACTATGTTCCAATAAAAGCCTCTTCCGTAGCTTGTGTTGTTATCTTCTTGTATCCAGAATTGTGTGTGTGATAAATCTTAAGCTTTCAACTTCATTGTTTTCACTTAAGAGAGTTTTCCAGAGTTTAGGTTGAGAGTTGCTGCTCTCACTTTACAAGCTGGGAGTTGCTGCTCTCACTTTACAAGCTGGGAGTTGCTGCTCTCACTTTACAAGCTGGGAGTTGCTGCTCTCACTTTACAAGCTGGGAGTTGCTGCTCTCACTTTACAAGCTGGGAGTTGCTGTCTCACTTTACAAGCTGGGAGTTGCTGCCTCACTTTACAAGCTGGGAGTTGCTGCTCTCACTTTACAAGCTGGGAGTTGCTGCTCTCACTTTACAAGCTGGGAGTTGCTGCTCTCACTTTACAAGCTGGGAGTTGCTGCTCTCACTTTACAAGCTGGGAGTTGCTGCTCTCACTTTACAAGCTGGGAGTTGCTGCTCTCACTTTACAAGCTGGGAGTTGCTGCTCTCACTTTACAAGCTGGGAGTTGCTGCTCTCACTTTACAAGCTGGGAGTTGCTGCTCTCACTTTCAAGCTGGGAGTTGCTGCTCTCACTTTACAAGCTGGGAGTTGCTGCTCACTTTACAAGCTGGGAGTTGCTGCTCACTTTACAAGCTGGGAGTTGCTGCTCTCACTTTACAAGCTGGGAGTTGCTGCTCTCACTTTACAAGCTGGGAGTTGCTGCTCTCACTTTACAAGCTGGGAGTTGCTGCTCTCACTTTACAAGCTGGGAGTTGCTGCTCTACTTTACAAGCTGGGAGTTGCTGCTCTCACTTTACAAGCTGGGAGTGCTGCTCTCACTTTACAAGCTGGGAGTTGCTGCTCTCACTTTACAAGCTGGGAGTTGCTGCCTCACTTTACAAGCTGGAGTTGCTGCTCTCACTTTACAAGCTGGGAGTTGCTGCTCTCACTTTATGCTGGGAGTTGCTGCTCTCATTGCTTTTACTTTAAGCTGGGAGTTGCTGCTCTCACTTTACAAGCTGGGAGTTGCTGCTCTCACTTTACAAGCTGGGAGTTGCTGCCTCACTTTACAAGCTGGGAGTTGCTGCTCTCACTTTACAAGCTGGGAGTTGCTGCTCTCACTTTACAAGCTGGGAGTTGCTGCTCTCACTTTACAAGCTGGGAGTTGCTGCTCTCACTTTACAAGCTGGGGTTGCTGCCTCACTTTACAAGCTGGGAGTTGCTGCTCTCACTTTACAAGCTGGGAGTTGCTGCTCTCACTTTACAAGCTGGGAGTTGCTGCTCTCACTTTTACAAGCTGGGAGTTGCTGCTCTCACTTTACAAGCTGGGAGTTGCTTCACTTTGCTGGGAGTTGCTGCTCTCACTTCAAGCTGGGAGTTGCTGCTCTCACTTTACAAGCTGGGAGTTGCTGCTCTCACTTTACAAGCTGGGAGTTGCTGCTCTCACTTTACAAGCTGGGAGTTGCTGCTCTCACTTTACAAGCTGGGAGTTGCTGCTCTCACTTTACAAGCTGGGAGTTGCTGCCTCACTTTACAAGCTGGGAGTTGCTGCTCTCACTTTACAAGCTGGGAGTTGCTGCTCTCACTTTACAAGCTGGGAGTTGCTGCTCTCACTTTACAAGCTGGGAGTTGCTGCTCTCACTTTACAAGCTGGGAGTTGCTGCTCTCACTTTACAAGCTGGAGTTGCTGCTCTCACTTTACAAGCTGGGAGTTGCTGCTCTCACTTTACAAGCTGGGAGTTGCTGCTCTCACTTTACAAGCTGGGAGTTGCTGCTCTCACTTTACAAGCTGGGAGTTGCTGCTCTCACTTTACAAGCTGGGAGTTGCTGCTCTCACTTTACAAGCTGGGAGTTGCTGCTCTCACTTTACAAGCTGGGAGTTGCTGCTCTCACTTTACAAGCTGGGAGTTGCTGCTCTCACTTTACGCTGATTGCTCCTACTTAAAGCTGGGAGTGCTGCCCTTTCAAGCTGGGAGTTGCTGCTCACTTTACAAGCTGGGAGTTGCTGCTCTCACTTTACAAGCTGGGAGTTGCTGCTCTCACTTTACAAGCTGGGAGTTGCTGCTCATTTAGCTGGGAGTTGCTGCTCATTTCAAGCTGGGAGTTGCTGCTCTCACTTTACAAGCTGGGAGTTGCTGCTCTCACTTTACAAGCTGGAGTTGCTGCTCACTTTCGCTGATGCTGCTCTCACTTTACAAGCTGGGAGTTGCTGCTCTCACTTTACAAGCTGGGAGTTGCTGCTCTCACTTTACAAGCTGGGAGTTGCTGCTCTCACTTTACAAGCTGGGAGTTGCTGCTCTCACTTTACAAGCTGGGAGTTGCCTCACTTTCAAGCTGGGAGTTGCTGCCTCACTTTACAAGCTGGGAGTTGCTGCTCTCACTTTACAAGCTGGGAGTTGCTGCTCTCACTTTACAAGCTGGGAGTTGCTGCTCTCACTTTACAAGCTGGGAGTTGCTGCTCTCACTTTACAAGCTGGGAGTTGCTGCTCTCACTTTACAAGCTGGGAGTTGCTGCTCTCACTTTACAAGCTGGGAGTTGCTGCTCTCACTTTACAAGCTGGGAGTTGCTGCTCTCACTTTACAAGCTGGGAGTTGCTGCTCTCACTTTACAAGCTGGGAGTTGCTGCTCTCACTTTACAAGCTGGGAGTTGCTGCTCTCACTTTACAAGCTGGGAGTTGCTGCTCTCACTTTACAAGCTGGGAGTTGCTGCTCACTTTACAAGCTGGGAGTTGCTGCTCTCACTTTACAAGCTGGGAGTTGCTGCTCTCACTTTACAAGCTGGAGTTGCTGCTCTCACTTTACAAGCTGGGAGTTGCTGCTCTCACTTTACAAGCTGGGAGTTGCTGCTCTCACTTTACAAGCTGGGAGTTGCTGCTCTCACTTTACAAGCTGGGAGTTGCTGCTCTCACTTTACAAGCTGGGAGTTGCTGCTCTCACTTCACAAGCTGGGAGTTGCTGCTCTCACTTTACAAGCTGGGAGTTGCTGCTCTCACTTCACAAGCTGGGAGTTGCTGCTCTCACTTCACAAGCTGGGAGTTGCTGCTCTCACTTTACAAGCTGGGAGTTGCTGCTCTCACTTCACAAGCTGGGAGTTGCTGCTCTCACTTCACAAGCTGGGAGTTGCTGCTCTCACTTCACAAGCTGGGAGTTGCTGCTCTCACTTCACAAGCTGGGAGTTGCTGCTCTCACTTCACAAGCTGGGAGTTGCTGCTCTCACTTCACAAGCTGGGAGTTGCTGCTCTCACTTCACAAGCTGGGAGTTGCTGCTCTCACTTCACAAGCTGGGAGTTGCTGCTCTCACTTCACAAGCTGGGAGTTGCTGCTCTCACTTCACAAGCTGGGAGTTGCTGCTCTCACTTCACAAGCTGGGAGTTGCTGCTCTCACTTTACAAGCTGGGAGTTCTTATCGTACCTCAGCTTATTTAAAAGCCTTCACCCAGCAATATCTTTATTACAGATAATGTAAAGATATTGCTAAGGCAAGGCTTTTAAATGCACTGAGGTAGGATAACACCTCTCAGTTTGTCAAGGCTGTTCATACCCTTGAAAATTTCTCTCCTCTTCCTTTTATCCCCCTTCCCTCTCTCCAGCAAAACCCATTATTCCTTTCTCCCGCCTTTCCTCTTCCCTTTCTCATGCCTTTCCTTTTCCTCATGCCTTCCTTATTTTCCTCTTCCTTCCGCCTTTTCATTACGCCTTCCTTATTTTCCCCTCCCTTTTCCTTCCTTCCCTCCTTTTCCTTCCTTCCCTCCTTTTCCCACCCTTTCATTATCCAATAAACATCTGCAGATCTAGTAACCCTCTTCCGTACTGCTGTCCACAGGTGAGCCTCAGGTGGTTACCCGACAACACAACAAATATACATCCACTATTAATCCAATATTAATCCGTGGCCAGTTTTTGTAACACCATTCTTGATTTTGATTTCCCTTCAATAACACAAGAAAGCTTTTTCTGACCAAGGTATCAACACTGGCGTGCGCTACTTACAAACTTGAAATTATTATTGGATTGTGTAGGTACCAATTTGTTATTTTTAAAAGTGTTATTTTTAAAAGTGTTATTTTTCCGTGGAATAACTTTGGTATAGCTTCCCTGAGCGAGACTTCAATGGCTAATGGTCGATGTATCTTATGAAAACTGATGATGTCTGACAATTTTAGGTTTGCGTATATGGAACTTTCCGAATTTACTAAAATAATAAACATGGAATTAATGGATTCTGTGCGATAAGTGAAGCTTTACTCTTGTAGCAGCTTCAAGCTGTGGTGTGTTGATAAGTGAAGCTTTACTCTTGTAGCAGCTTCAAGCTGTGGTGTGTTGATAATGGAGCTTACTCTGTAGCAGCTTCAAGCTGTGGTGTGTTGATAAGTGAAGCTTTACTCTTGTAGCAGCTTCAAGCTGTGGTGTGTTGATAAGTGAAGCTTTATCTTGTAGCAGCTTCAAGCTGTGGTGTGTTGATAAGTGAAGCTTTATTTGTGCAGCTTCAAGCTGTGGTGTGTGTTAGGAAGCTTTACTCTTGTAGCAGCTTCAAGCTGTGGTGTGTTGATAAGTGAAGCTTTACTCTTGTAGCAGCTTCAAGCTGTGGTGTGTTGATAAGTGAAGCTTTACTCTTGTAGCAGCTTCAAGCTGTGGTGTGTTGATAAGTGAAGCTTTACTCTTGTAGCAGCTTCAAGCTGTGGTGTGTTGATAAGTGGAGCTTTATTCTTGTAGCAGCTTCAAGCTGTGGTGTGTTGATAAGTGAAGCTTTACTCTTGTAGCAGCTTCAAGCTGTGGTGTGTTGATAAGTGGAGCTTTACTCTTGTAGCAGCTTCAAGCTGTGGTGTGTTGATAAGTGAAGCTTTACTCTTGTAGCAGCTTCAAGCTGTGGTGTGTTGATAAGTGAAGCTTTACTCTTGTAGCAGCTTCAAGCTGTGTGTGTTGATAAGTGGAGCTTTACTTTAGCAGCTTCAAGCTGTGGTGTGTTGTTAAGTGAAGCTTTACTCTTGTAGCAGCTTCAAGCTGTGGTGTGTTGATAAGTGAAGCTTTACTCTTGTAGCAGCTTCAAGCTGTGGTGTGTTGATAAGTGGAGCTTTACTCTTGTAGCAGCTTCAAGCTGTGGTGTGTTGATAAGTGGAGCTTTACTCTTGTAGCAGCTTCAAGCTGTGGTGTGTTGATAAGTGAAGCTTTACTCTTGTAGCAGCTTCAAGCTGTGGTGTGTGTTGTTAAGTGAAGCTTTACTCTTGTAGCAGCTTCAAGCTGTGGTGTGTGTTGATAAGTGGAGCATTTCTCTTGTAGTAGGTTCAAGCTTTAAGCTGTGGTGTGTTGTTCCAAGGAAGATTCGTGTAGTGTTATTAGGCTGAATCCCAGTTTGCCAATTACACAAATTGTGACACTGATTTCCAAGCAGTAACTTCCTCTTCTGATTGGCTTCAAATCTTTTATGCTGATTCACACTGATATTGTGTGCTGATTCACACTGATATTGTGTGCTGATTTACACTGATCTTAGACTTTGTGTATGCTGTCAAATTTTTTTGAAGAAATTGCAAAAGTCTGAACATTGGTTATGTGATAACTTGTGAATGTCTTATCCGATTGGCTTCAAACCTTCACTGCTGATGTATCAACTTAAGGGAAACATTGGGTATGGATAGTCTAAGTGCCAAGTTGCAAATTTCTACTTCAATCACCCAGTTGTGCTTGTCTGGCACAAAGGAAGTAAAGTTAAAAATAACTCAAATAACTGCACAAAATTTTAAACAAAATAAGTAAACTTCGCATTTTTAATTTCTTTAAGACAGCGAGCCACTTTTAAATTTCTCATACTGCTTTACTGCACAGCCGGTCATGTAACTACGGTTGCATTTTTTCCTTATTGAAGAGTTTTATTTATAACTTAATTACGGCTCATTCGATCAGCTTCAGATTTAATGGTGATCTATAATTACGGAAAATTTCATGAAATTACTGACAAGGGCAGCTGTCCTTTTCGGCACATTTTATATATATATATATGTCGTGCCGATTAGGTAAAACTTGCGATTTTGGCTTAAATAGCAACGCTTTTCTTGCCATATAAGACAAGCGAAATTTTGTGTATGCAATAATTTCGCAAAAATCATTCTGAACCTAACGAAAAAAATATATTTCATTGTGTTTGTTTATTATTAAATTAATGTTAACGTATCTAAAATATATTTAGTTGGGTTAGGCTAAATTAAATTGCGCTTGTTGTAATAAGGTTAGGTAGGTTTTCAAAGTTTCTCTTGGTACAAAATTATAAATTCTTACATTAACATAAATGAAAAAATATATCTTTAAACGTATAAGAGAAAATTTTAGAAAGGACTTAATTTTAGATGAGTTCTTGCTAATTGGCCAGTTTTACCTAATCGGCACGACATATATATATATATATATATATATATATAATTATATATATATATATATATATATATATATATATATATATATATATATATATATATATATATATATATATATATATATATTAAATATCAAGGTGACAGAAATGAAGGAAAGTTAATTGGACAAAGAATAAAAGAGGGGCTGGAGATGGAGTAGAGGTTGGTGGAAGAGGCTGCGAGTGTTGCCTCGTGACAGTGTGTACATTAATGTAGGTCAGGATTATGAATGACACACTTTGTTTACATCTTATATCCACACACCTACTTTTGTTGACTTTTGCTACAGCTCTCTCAACTACACTATATTGACACTTTTCATTCATTCTTTCTTTCCCCTCTTTCCTTGTTTCTCTCCCTCCCTCCCTCCTTCCTTCCTTTCCTCTCCCTCTCTCTCTCTCACACGTTGGTTGCAGTGTTGACATTTTTCAGAGTAAGGAAGAGGAAGTATTTCAACTTAAAGGTACTATGAGCGAAAATTTATTTAGCACTTTTTTCAGTAACGTGTGACAAACAAGCATGCACGCACATATAACGATGTGTATTTGGCGTTTTGGAGGCGTGGTTGTAATGATAAGGTCTTCGGAGGCTTCTTACTTTATTTGTATAAAGGTGCAGGGTACACAAGCTGTGTCTGTGGCCATGGCCCGGGTGGGCCATGCCTTGCGAGGGAGAGGAGTTAGGCCTTGTCTGAGAGCAGTCTGGCGCCAAGTGAGAGAGAGGCAGGGGTGAGGCAGACTCAAATGGGTATGCCTACAGGCTTGCCTTCTGGCGGAAACTATGGGAACTAGCATGGCGCGAAATATAGCTGGCAGACAGCATGGGCTGTATGCAGTCAGGCTGTCTACACACACACACACACCGATGGCATGGTGGCTAGCGCTCTTGCTTCACGCACGGAGGGCCCGGGTTCAATTCCCGGCGGGGCCGAAACATTTCGAAGTGTTTCGTTACACACACACATACATACATACATACAACAGGCCTAGTGTCTAATCGACATGTGCCTAGGACAAAATGGTAACTAACTAACACACACCACAGCCCCCGGTGGCCTAGTGGGTAAAGCTCTCGCTTCACGCACAGAGGGGCCGGGTTCAATTCCCGGTGGGGCAGAAACATTTCGAAGTGTTTCCTTACACACACACACACACACACACTCATACATACAACAAGCCTAGTGTCTAATTGACATGTGCCTAGGACAAAATGGTAACTAACCAGGGATCAAGGAATACCTGTCAGGAAGACAGCAGCGAGTCATGGTACGTGGCGAGGTGTCAGAGTGGGCGCCTACAACGAGCGAGGTGCCACAGGGGTCAGTCCTAGGACCGGTGCTGTTTCTGGTATTTGTGAACGACATGACGGAAGGAATAGACTCCGAAGTGTCCTTGTTTGCAGATGATGTGAAGTTGATGAGAAGAATTCAATCGGACGAGGACCAGGCAGAACTACAGAGGGATCTGGACAGGCTGCAAGCCTGGTCCAGCAATTGGCTCCTGGAGTTCAACCCCATCAAGTGCAAAGTCATGAAGATTGGGGAAGGGCAAAGAAGACCACAGACGGAGTACAGTCTAGGGGGGCCAGAGACTACAGACCTCACTAGAGGAAAAAGATCTTATGGCGAGTATAACATCGGGCACATCTCCTGAGGCGCACATCAACCAAGTAACTACTGCAGCATACGGGCGCCTGGCAAACGTAAGAACAGCATTCCGACATCTTAATAAGGAGTCATTCAGGACCCTGTACACTGTGTACGTTACACCCATATTGGAGTATGCACCGCCAGTTTGTAACCATCACCTAGCTAAGCATGTAAGGAAACTAGAGAAAGTGCAAAGGTTTGCAACAAGACTAGGCTCGGAGCTAAGGGGTATGTCCTACGAGGAGAGGTTAAGGGAAATCGACCTGACGACACTGGAAGACAGGAGAGATAGGGGAATAAGATAACATATTAAATACTGAGAGGAATCGACAAGGTGGACAGAGACAGAATGTTCCAGAGATGGGACACAGCAACAAGGGGTCACAGTTGGAAGTTGAAGATTCAGATGAATCACAGGGATGTTAGGAAGTATTTCTTCAGTCACACTCAACAAGGGGTTATTCACGGCCCTACACACAATGTGTAGTTTACATGGAATAAAATAGTCAAGCACAAAAAAAGTCACTAGAATGCACAAGCATTTCGGGCAGGTACCACTAAGACTTCAAAATATATCAATTGTTTGGATTTACTTTACATATGGCTAGCTGGCAACAGAACAGCTGAAAGAATATCATGAGGATTTTATCATATTTATTTATAGAAAGACGGCAAATCACAAATACACAAATTAGCCTTGAAAAGATCAACTTCCTGGAGCTGAATTATGTTTAATTCATATTCTCCTACGAAAAAAAAAAGAGAAGTAAACTGGAGAGAAAGAGAGAGACGCTCCCTCTACAGGAGAAGGCGAAGAATCACTGAGCTTTTCGAGATCGCTAGATTATCTGAAACACAGAAGTGCTAACCAGGGAAGTGGAAAATACTGAGCTTAAGTTAAAGGATTCATACGGGATCCAGGAGGAATTAAAAGAAAGCAATTAGTGAAATTGAAAGAAATTCAAAATATTTATTTTCATATGTTTAGTCTAGGGTGCCAGTTTAGTCTAGGGTGATTGTTTAGTCTAGGGTGATTGTTTAGTCTAGGGTGACAGTTTAGTCTAGGGTGACAGTTTGGTCTAGGGTGACAGTTTAGGGTGACAGTTTGGTCTAGGGTGATAGTTTAGTCTAATCTAACAACAACTTTTTTAAAACTGTTAAGGGATCGAGTCCCATACCCCTAAGGGGTATGGGAATCACCGGTTAACCCTGAACTAAAGGAAACACGATTACGACGTACAAAATACTGAGAGGAATTGACAGAGCAAGCCAGAGGCGGGTCTCAGGTACACGAGGGCACAGTTGGAAGTGAAAAATACATAACAGAGATGTTAGGAAATATTTCTTCAGCAAGTCTTAGAAACAAAACTTCATGTACAGTTGTAGAAAGTAGGTAGGGATACAGTAATGGCCATCTAAGAGGCTTAAGATAGGCGAGGTGCCGAGACTCGAACCCCAGCAAATACAAATAGGTGAGCACAAACACAAGTCCACCCACAACACACCACCACCACCCACACAGCCTCCACCCACAACACACCAACACCACCCACACAGCCTCCACCCACAACACACCAACACCACCCACACAGCCTCCACCCACAACACACCAACACCACCCACACAGCCTCCACCCACAACACACCAACACCACCCACACAGCCTCCACCCACAACACACCAACACCACCCACACAGCCTCCACCCACAACACACCAACACCACCCACACAGCCTCCACCCACAACACACCAACACCACCCACACAGCCTCACCACCACACCAACACCACCACACAGCCTCCACCCACAACACACCAACACCACCCACACAGCCTCCACCACAACACACCACCACCCACACAGCCTCCACCCACAACACATCACCACCACCCACACAGCCTCCACCCACAACACACCACCACCCACACAGCCTCCACCCACAACACACCACCACAACACACCAACACCACCCACACAGCCTCCACCCACAACACACCACCACCCACACAGCCTCCACCCACAACACACCACCACCCACACAGCCTCCACCCACAACACACCACCACAACACACCACCACCCACACAGCCTCCACCCACAACACACCACCACCCACACAGCCTCCACCCACAACACACCACCACCCACACAGCCTCCAGGTGCTGTCTGGCCGCTACCATTGTCTCTTTCAATACACTCGTATATTTTTAGGCCTCGACTACATATTGTTGAAGGTATTAAAGCCTTAGACTTTTCACACTGTCGCTGGGTGAAAAGGGAGCGAGGAAATAAAGAAACGAGTTAGAGAGAGGGGAAGAGAAAGGGGAGGGGGAGAGAAAGGGGGAGGGGAAGAGAAAAGGGAGGGGAGAGGGAAAAGAGAGAGGGGAAAAGAGAGGAGGAAAAGCGAAGGGGAAGAGAGAGGAATAGAGAGGGAGTAGAGAGAGAACGAACATTTTTCCTCCACTCTCTTTCTCCTTGTCTTTCTCTGTCCTCTACTGAACACAGAGTCTCTTAACACTAGCAACAAGATAACGCTTTCCTCCTCAGTTCTGGTGATCTTAGCGAAACACCTGACTCAAGTACACACCTGCTGCAAACACCTGCTTCCTGCAAACACTATCTGAACTACTCAGAATATTTGAGGTTCCTTCAACTGTACTCCATGAAACAAATGCAAGAAAGGTGAATAATATAGACCTGGAAAATTCTGGAGGGACTGGTTCCTAACCTGAACACAAATCACTCCGTATGACAAGATAGTTGGCAAATGGTGAAAAATACCTCCACTAAATAGCATGGGTACAACTCATAAAATACGGGAGAACTGTACTAGTGTCAGAGGTCCCCGACTCTTCAACGATTTTCTCCCGTGAATATGGGGAATTACCAACAACCCTCTGGCTGTTTTCAGGATGGAACCAGAGAAGTTCCTCAAATCAGTGCTTGAACAGTTAGTAAGTGGTTCGTACGTTGGCCTGAGTGATGCCAGCGGTAATAGCCTTACTGATCAGACCCTGATCCTCCTGGAAAACAGGAATAAATAAAGGGGATGCAAATAGCGTGCTAAAAATATCTAGCCTAGACAGGACTCGCAGCAATGGCTGCAAGTTGGAAAAATTCAGATTCAGGAAGGATATAGGAAAGCACTGGTTTGGTAATAGAGTTGTGGATGAGTGGAACAAACTCCCGAGTACTGTCATAGAAGCTAAGACGTTGTGTAGTTTTAAAAATAGGTTAGATAAATACATGAGTGCGTGTGAGTTGTACCTGACTAGCTTGTGCTACTAGGTCAGATGCCGTGCTCCTTCCTTAAGTGAATGTGACCTGACCTGACTAGGTTAGGGCATTGGCTTAAGCCGGTAGAATTGGACGAGCCTCGCATGGGCCAGTAGGCCTGCTGCACTGCAGTGAAAAACAGGTTTGCAGTGGGCACAAGGGAACACTATAGCAACGTCTGTGGCCCCAGATTATTCAACTTCTTACCAAAAGATATTAGAAACATTGCTGGGACAACTGTACAAGTCTTCAAAAGGAAACTGGACAAGTTTCTTCACCAAGTAACGGAACAAACAAGCAGGCTGTGGTGGATATGTGGGCCAGAGGGCCGCCAGAAGCAACAGCCTGGTTGACCAGGACAAGCACCAGACGTGCCTGGCCCAAGGCCGAGCTCTAGGAGTAGAAAAACTCTAGGCAGTCATCAAAGATATTGGGCAAAACGTTGCACTAAAACGACACTCTGCTACCAGAGGCTTTATTCTCACCAGCAGAGTGGCAACACTGTCTCAACAAACCACATGGTCGGCAACACTGTCTAATTTCAATATTAAGCTTCGTTTTATGAAAATTCTGCCGTTTGGAAGTCAATACGAGGAGACTCTCAAGACTTCGTCCAAAAACGAAGTGTTTATAAAAACATAATGACCAAACTTGAGCAATTTTTTTAATACGTATAATGTAACGAAAAAGTGTCAAAAATACCCTAAAATAATAATAATAACAACAACAACAACCATAATTATCTTTTTAAAATGTTTAAATTGCATAATACTATATTAGAGGTAAGACAGAGCAGGATTGCAGATGAACAAGGAGGCTTTAGAATGCGTAGGGGATGATTAGATCAAATGTTTACGTTGAAGTATATAAGTGAACAATATTTAGATAAAGGTAGGGAAGTTTTCATTGCATTTATGGATTTATAAAAGGTATATGATAGAGTGGATTGGGGAACAGTGTGGCAGATGTTCCAAGTGTATGAAATAGGTAGGGAGTTACAAAATGCCATAAAGTTTTTTTTTATGAGGATAGTGAGGTTCAGGTTAGGGTGTGAAGGAGAGAGGGAGGTTACTTCCCAGTAAAAGTAGGTCTTAGACAGGGATGTGTAATGTCACCATGGTTGTTTAACATATTTATAGATGGAGTTGTAAAAGAAGTAAATGCTAGGTTGTTGGGGAGAGGGGTGGGATTAAATTATGGGGAATCAAATACAAAATGGGAGTTGACAGTTACATTTTGCTGGTGATTCTGTGCTTTTGGAAGATTCTAAAGAAAAGTTGCAAAGGTTAGTGGACGAGTTTGGGAGGTGTGTAAAGAAAGTTGAACATAGATAAGAGTAATGATAATGATATATTTATTTATACAAGTACAAGGTATACAGGCCTAGCTGACATCAATGACATACTACTACATAGAAAGCCGCTTGTTATGCAGAGTATTTCATGCAAATTAGGTCAGTTTTGTCCCAGGATGCGACCCACACCAGTCCACTAACACCCAGGTGCCCATTTTACTGATGGGGAACATAGACAACCGGTGTAAAGAAACACGCCCAATGTTTCTGCCCTCGCTGGGAATCGAATCCAGACACTCGCCGTGTGAAGCGAGAGCTTTAGCCACCAGTAAGGTGATGAGGGTATCAAATGAGATAAGTAAAGAAAAATTGGATATCACACTGGAGGGAGAATGGAAGAAGTGAATGAGTTCAGATATTTGGGAGCAGAATTGTCAGCAGATGGGTTTATGAAGGACGAAGTTAACTATAGAAGTGATGAAGGAAAAAAGGCGAGTGCTGCATTGCGGTATCTGTGGAGACAAAAAACGTTATCGATGGAGGCAAAGAAGGGAATGTACGAGAGTATAGTGGTACCAACACTCTTATATGGGTGTGAAGCATGGGTTGTGAATGCTGCCGCGAGGATTGAGGCAGTGCAGACGTCGTGTCTAAGGGCACTTCGTGGTGTAAATATTATGCAAAGAATTCGTAGTGTGAAAATTAGGAAGAGGGAGTAGAGTTAGAAAAAGTATTATCCAGAGGGCTGACGAGGAGTTATTGAGGTGATTTGGTCATTTAGAGAGGATGGAGCAAACTGGAATGACTTGGGAGGGTGTATAAATCTGTAGTGGAGGGGAGGAGGGGGTAGGAGTCGTCCTAGGAAAGTATGGAGGGAGGGGGTAAAGGAGGTTTTGCGTGTGAGGGGGCTTAAACATCCAGCAAGCGTGTGTGAGCGTCTTTGATAGGAGTGGAGGCTAGTGCTTTTTTTTATGAATTGATGTGCTGTTAGAGTATGAGCAAGGTAACATTTATAAGGAAATTCAGGAAAACCGGTTAGCCAGTCTTGAGTTCTGGAAGTAAAAAACAACAGTGCCTGCACTCTGGAGTGGGGATATTTGCAGTTTTGAACTGTAGTATCAGCGCCCCTCTGGCAAGACACTGACCGAGTGATCCTGAAAGCATTTCTTCTATTTTAGGAAACCTAACGTCGGGGAAGACGGCCGTGTGTTCTCTCTCTCTCTATATATATATATATATATATATATATATATATATATATATATATATATATATATATATATATATATATATATATTTTTATATATATATATATATATATAATTTTTATTATCTCATTACTTACTAAAATTCTTCATATTAATATCATTAGGTATTTTTATTCATAATATGTAGATTTGAGGATATATTTTATATATTTATATTATTTTATTAACACATCGGCCGATTCCCACCAAGGCAGGGTGGCCCGAAAAGAAAACTTTCATCATCATTCACTCCATCACTGTCTTGCCAGAAGGGTGCTTTACACTACAGTTATAAAACTGCAACATTTACACCCTCCTTCAGAGTGCCGGCACTGTACTTCCCATCTCCAGAACTCAAGTCCGGCCTGCCGGTTTCCTAAATCCCTTCATAAATGTTACTTTGCTCACACTCCAACAGCACGTCAAGTATTAAAAACCATATGCCTCCATTCACTCCTATCAAATACGCTCACACATGCTTGCTGGAAATCCAAGCCCTCGCACACAAAACTTCCTTTACCCTCCCTCCAACCTTTCCTAGGCCGACCCCTACCCCGCCTTCCCTCCACTACAGATTTATACACTCTCGAAGTCACTCTGTCTCGTTCCATTCTCTCTACATGTCCAAACCACCTCAACAACCCTCCTCAGCTCTCTGGACAATCGTTTTGGTAATCCCGCACCTCCTCCTAATTTCCAAACTCCGAATTCTCTGCATTATATTCACACCACACATTGACCTCAGACATGACATCTCCACTCCTCCAGCCTTCTCCTCGTTGCAACATTCATCACCCATGCTTCACACCCATATAAGAGCGTTGGTATAACTATACTCTCATACATTCCCCTCTTTACTTCCATGGACAAGGTTCTTTGTCTCCACAGACTCCGAAGTGCTCCACTCACCCTTTTCCCTCATCAATTCTATGATTCACCTCATCCTTCATAGACCCATCCGCCGACATGTCCACTCCCAAATATCTGAATACATTCACCTCCTCCATACTCTCTCCCTCCAATCTGATATCCAATCTTTCGTCACCTATTCTTTTTGTTATCCTCATCACCTTACTCTTCCTATATTCACTTTCAATTTTCTTCTTTTACACACCCTACCAAATTCATCCACCAACCTCTGCAGCTTCTCTTCAGAATCTCCCAAAAGCACAGTGTCATCAGCAAAAAGCAACTGTGACAACTCCCACTTTGTATTTGCTTCTTTATCTTTTAGCCCAACACCTCTTGCCAAGACCCTCGCATTCACTTATCTTACAACCCCATCTATAAATATATTGAACAACCACGGTGACATCACACATCCTTGTCTAAGGCCCACTTTTACTGGGAAATAGTGGGGTTCCCTCCTACACACTCTAACCTGAGCCTCACTATCCTCATAAAAACTCTTCACTGCTTTCAGTAACCTTCCTCCTATTCCATACACCTGCAACATCTGCCACATTGCCCCCCTATCTACCCTATCATACGCCTTTTCCAAATCCATAAATGCCACAAAAACATCTTTACCCTTATCCAAATACTGTTCACCTATATGTTTCACTGTAAACACTTGGTCTACACACCCCCTACCTTTCCTAAAGCCCCCTTGTTCATCTGGTATCCTGCTTTCTGTTTTACTCTTAATTCTTTCAATAATAACTACCATACACTTTACCAGGTACACTCAACAGACTTATTCCCCTATAATTTTTGCACTCTCTTTTGTCCCCTTTGCCTTTATACAAAGGAACAATACACGCTCTCTGCCAATCCCTAGGTACCTTACCCTCTTCCATACATTTATTAAATAATAGCACCAACCACTCCAAAATTATATCCCCACCTGCTTTTAACATTTCTATCTTTATCCCATCAATCCCAGCTGCCTTACCCCCTTTCATTCTATATATATATATATATATATATATATCTGAATACATTCACCTCCTCCATACTCTCTCCCTCCAATCTGATATCCAATTTGGGAGTGGACATGTCGGCGGATGGGTCTATGAAGGATGAGGTGAATCATAGAATTGATGAGGGGAAAAGGGTGAGTGGAGCACTTCGGAGTCTGTGGAGACAAAGAACCTTGTCCATGGAAGTAAAGAGGGGAATGTATGAGAGTATAGTTATACCAACGCTCTTATATGGGTGTGAAGCATGGGTGATGAATGTTGCAACGAGGAGAAGGCTGGAGGCAGTGGAGATGTCATGTCTGAGGTCAATGTGTGGTGTGAATATAATGCAGAGAATTCGGAGTTTGGAAATTAGGAGGAGGTGCGGGATTACCAAAACGATTGTTCAGAGAGCTGAGGAGGGGTTGTTGAGGTGGTTTGGACATGTAGAGAGAATGGAACGAGACAGAGTGACTTCGAGAGTGTATAAATCTGTAGTGGAGGGAAGGCGGGGTAGGGGTCGGCCTAGGAAAGGTTGGAGGGAGGGGGTAAAGGAAGTTTTGTGTGCGAGGGGCTTGGACTTCCAGCAAGCATGTGTGAGCGTATTTGATAGGAGTGAATGGAGGCATATGGTTTTTAATACTTGACGTGCTGTTGGAGTGTGAGCAAAGTAACATTTATGAAGGGATTCAGGAAACCGGCAGGCCGGACTTGAGTTCTGGAGATGGGAAGTACAGTGCCGGCACTCTGAAGGAGGGGTGTTAATGTTGCAGTTTTATAACTGTAGTGTAAAGCACCCTTCTGGCAAGACAGTGATGGAGTGAATGATGATGAAAGTTTTTTCTTTTTCGGGCCACCCTGCCTTGGTGGGAATCGGCCGATGTGTTAATAAAAAATATATATATATATATATATATATATATATATATATATATATATATATATATATATATATATATATATATATATATATATATATATATATATATATATATATATATATATATAGATGTTTTGGGCTAAACGCACTAATCACTTTACATTATTTATGGAACAAATTCGTTCGGTAACGACACTCGAACAGCCTTCTGAACGAATTATTAAAGCTCGAAATCGAACACTACAACTGCTTTTATGTAAGTTTATTATTGTAAGGCTTTATTAGTTATTTTTGGGTCGAACAGACTAATTAATCTATATATTCTTATGGAATATTATTATATATAATTTTATATATATATATATATATATATATATATATATATATATATATATATTTTCATATAAATGCTTTATTGATAGACAGAATACATTTGTAGAAAACACAAACATGAACATGAATACAATGGTACAATATGTCAAAGATTATGAATCTCCTCCAGCTCCTCCGAAGCCGGACGCGAGCCAAGAATGCAGCATGCGTTTCCCCTCTGGATGGCCACACTGAGACGCTGGAACATGAACGTGGCTGCCCTTGGGTCCTTGGTGGTGTCGATGAGTCTGGAACCCAGTTCTTTAAGGAAACGTGTTGCATTTTTTCCCCACGCTCCCAAGGTCTCTGATCCCACTGGGACAAATTTATACTGTTGGCTTATGTCCCTGTACTTGCCGATCTTGTACTCCTCTCTGTGGTCAGCAGCTCCTCCCTGTCGCCCAACACTGTGATGGATGTAGGTGTCAGCCAGTGTCGACACACAGGTATAATCCCATGCTAAGAGCTTGCCATTCTTCCAAGGATAGATGGTGATCCCGTCGGGGCGGTTTGCTGGGTTGTGGGCGTTGTTGGCTGCTAGTGATCGAGGCTCTCTCTCGGCTGGGCATCCAGCTGTAGCGAGGGTTCTCTTTATGATGTCGTTGACTTCATTGTGTCTTGCATGCCAACCCTTGGTTTTAGAACAGTTAAGACCATGTAGACCATATTGGTCGGCTTGCGCATCGCTACAAATACACGTATATTCCGTGTGAATAGGGGCAGCGAGGCGCAGAGCCACTGCAATACGAAGGGTCTTAGGGTCCAGGCGTGTTCCTATGGCCGAAATGGGAACTGTTTGGAGGAAGTCCCCAGAGTGAGGTGACCTCCCTCTGCCTTCAGCAGGCTCGACCTCCCTCTGCCTTCAGCAGGCTCGACCTCCCTCTGCCTTCAGCAGGCTCGACCTCCCTCTGCCTTCAGCAGGCTCGACCTCCCTCTGCCTTCAGCAGGCTCGACCTCCTTCACCCTCCTGTACTTACTGAACAAAGACACGGTAAATAAGTCAGACTACCATTATAAAATTGTAATATTTTATTCAGATATTACAGGTACATACTGATAATTAGAACCCTGGTAAACGTTTTGCACTCTTGCAAGAATGTTATTTTATGAACCTTAAAGTTTGCAGGCAATACTGAAACCCACATTCACTATTTTTTTCTTTTCCACAGTTTAATTTACAAGCTACGAGCAGATATCCTCAGTTCATTTACAAGCTGAATACAAGGTATACTAACACCCCCAGGATGCGAGCCACACCAGTCGACTAAACCCTCAGGTACCTACTTACTGCTAAGTGAACAGGGGCAGTAGGTGTAAGGAAACAGACCATGAAGACCATGATTCCTGGAACCTTGAAACAGATAACTTACAAATTATATTGAGGATTAACTGAAATGTAGCTACTCTCAGTACTGTGAGTGTACCATCTTGGTACTCTCAGTACTGTGAGTGTACCATCTTGGTACTCTCAGTACTGTGAGTGTACCATCTTGGTACTCTCACGGAGAGTACCAAGATGGTACACATCACCAAGAAGGTAATATCAAGATGGTAACACCAAGATGGTAACACCAAGATGGTAACATCAAGATGGTAACACCAAGATGGTAACACCAAGATGGTAACACCAAGATGGTAACACCAAGATGGTAACACCAAGATGGTAACACCAAGATGGTAACACCAAGATGGTAACATCAAGATGGTAACATCAAGATGGTAACATCAAGATGGTAACATCACCATGTTAACACTAAACTCTCCCTGCACACTCTAAACTGCTGACAAAGTCTCCTCATATTTTATAAGAAAACTGGAACTGGAGTTTACAGTTCTACGTACGACGAGTTTCAAGAATAAAATAAATTTCGAGGCACAGCCCAAGGCCAGGCCTCATTACTGGGTGTGTGGTCAACCCGGGAGGGTTACTGCTTCACCTCTCACAACTTGGCTGAGCTGCTACTTGTAGCAGCTACTCATCCTCATAGCAGACATAGATAAAAACACCCAGCACACTTTTGTATCATCATTTGCAGATGACACTAAAATAAGCATGAAAGTCACTACGGTAGAGGACACTGAAAAAATACAGGAGGACATAAGCAGGGTCTTCCAATGGGCAGTGGAGAACAACATGACGTTCAATGGTGATAAGTTTCAGCTGCTTAGGTATGGAAAAAATGAAGAACTCAAAAGGAACACTATATACAAAACGCAAGAGGGTCACCACATAGAACGAAAGGAACACGTAAAGGACTTGGGAATAATTATGTCTGCTGATCTGTCTTTTAAAGACCATAACAAGACAAAGATCACAACAGCCAGGAAGATGACGGGGTGGGTATTAAGAACTTTCAAAACAAAGGAAATAATGCCGATGGTGACACTCTTCAAATCGCTAGTGCTCCCTCACTTAGAATACTGCTCAGTGCTGACGGCCCCGTTCAGGGCAGGAGAAATATCAGAGCTGGAACAAATCCAGAGATCGTTTACGACTCACATTGAGCCATTGAAACATCTAAATTATTGGGAACGCCTTCAAGTCTTGAACATGTACTCATTGGAGCGGAGGAGAGAGAGATACATGATAATATATACCTGGAAAGTACTTGAGGGCCTGGTCCCAAATCTGCACAATGCCATAACAACATACTGGAGTGAGAGATATGAGAGGAAGTGTAAAATAAACCCAGTGAGGAGCAGGGGTGCGGTGGGAACAATACGGGAGCACTGTATTAACATCCGGGGTCCCAGACTATTCAACATCTTACCAGAAGATATCCGAAACACGGCTGGAACCAGTGTAGAAGCCTTCAAGAGGAAACTGGACAAGTATCTTCACCAGGTGCCAGATCAACCAGGCTGTGATGGATATGTGGGGCAGCGGGCCTCCAGCAGCAACAGCCTGGTTGACCAGGCAAGCACCAGACGAGCCTGGCCCATGGCCGGGCTCAGAGTAGATAAACTCTCGAAACTCTTCAAAGGTATATCAAATATCCTATTGAGAACTTCTACTTTAATTCCTGCAGCATGTTGCATCTGCTGGATACTAACACAGTGTTTTTGACTGCAACACAACCTGCTTTTAACTGAGGTTATTCTAGACTTCTTCCAGTTATGGCAGTCTGAAGAACGCAAGCACAGCCCTCAAGTATACTTAAATTATATATTTAACAGAGACAGCTCGCTACCTAGTGCTCTCTCTAGCGCTAGCTCTCTCTCGCACTAGCTCTCTCTAGCGCTAGCTCTCTCTCGCACTAGCTCTCTCTAGCGCTAGCTCTCTCTCGCGCTAGCTCTCTCTAGCGCTAGCTCTCTCTAGCGCTAGCTCTCTCTAGCGCTAGCTCTCTCTAGCGCTAGCTCTCTCTAGCGCTAGCTCTCTCTAGCGCTAGCTCTCTCTAGCGCTAGCTCTCTCTCTCGCACTAGCTCTCTCTCGCACTAGCTCTCTCTCGCACTAGCTCTCTCTCGCACTAGCTCTCTCTCGCACTAGCTCTCTCTCGCCTAGCTCTCTCTCGCCTAGCTCTCTCTCGCACTAGCCTCTCTCGCCTAGCTCTCTCTGCGCTAGCCTCTCCTAGCCTCAGCCCTCTCTCGCGCTAGCCCTCTCTCGCGCTAGCCTCTCTCGCGCTTCGCCCCTCTCTCGCTAGCCCTCTCTCGCACTAGCTCTCTCCCTAGTCCCTAGCCCCTCTCGCGCTAGCTCTCTCTCGCGCTAGCTCTCTCTAGCGCTAGCTCTCTCTCGCACTAGCTCTCTCTAGCGCTAGCCCTCACTCGCCCTAGCCCTCACTCGCCCTAGCCCTCTCTCGCCCTAGCCCTCTCTCGCCCTAGCCCTCTCTCGCCCTAGCCCTCTCGCCCTAGCCCCTCTCGCCCTAGCCCCTCTCGCCCTAGCCCTCTCTCGCCACCTTCGCCAGCCCTCTCTCGCCCTAGCCCTCTCTCGCCCTAGCCCTCTCTCGCCCTAGCCCTCTCTCGCCCTAGCCCTCTCTCGCCCTAGCCCTCTCTCGCCCTAGCCCTCTCTCGCCCTAGCCCTCTCTCGCCCTAGCCCTCTCTCGCCCTAGCCCTCTCTCGCCCTAGCCCTCTCTCGCCCTAGCCCTCTCTCGCCCTAGCCCTCTCTCGCCCTAGCCCGCCTAGCCCTCTCGCCCTTCAGCCCTCTCTCGCCCTAGCCCTCTCTCGCCCTAGCCCTCTCTCGCCCTAGCTCTCTCTCGCCCTAGCCCTCTCTCGCCCTAGCCCTCTCTCGCCCTAGCTCTCTCTCGCCCTAGCTCTCTCTCGCCCTAGCTCTCTCTCGCCCTAGCTCTCTCTCGCCCTAGCCCTCTCTCGCCCTAGCTCTCTCTCGCTCTAGCTCTCTCTCGCCCTAGCTCTCTCTCGCCCTAGCTCTCTCGCGCGCTAGCCCCCTCTCTCTCTCTCTCCATTCTCCAAGACATTTTCAGATATTTTATTTACTACGCTGTGAACAAATGGTTTAGATAACCGACAAATTGATAAGACACTTGTGCAACATTTGGGTCTCTTTATTCTGGAAAACTTTTGCCAGCCAGTGGCTTCTTCTGCAGAAAAAGTTGGAAGATGAAGAGGAGTTTGAGGTAATCAGTCCCTCAGCCTGGAGACGATGAGTTCAGTCCATCAATTTTGATAAAAGTGCATCATATTGGTGGAGATGGATGGGTCTTATATAGTGCAGACAGATAAGGTGTAGCAGTGGTAGGCGGAGTCACCAGTGGCATACATTCTCCAGCTCTGATATTTTTCCTGCCTTGAAAGGAGTTGCGACTACAGGTAACAAAGTTGAGAGGACAGTATATCCCGGTGCTCTGGGCAGTATATCCCGGTGCTCTGGGCAGTATATCCCGGTGCTCTGGGCAGTATATCCCGGTGCTCTGGGCAGTATATCCCGGTGCTCTGGGCAGTATATCCCGGTGTTCTAACAGTATTGATAAAAGAAACAACTTTGCTTGAAGAAACACAAGAACACTTACAGCGGCGCTAGGAGAGCCTCCGTCTCACTCTTCCTCCACAACACTAACCTGCAATACAAAATTAAATAGAGTTAAAATAAATAAAGTTAACTTCTCATTTTGTTAATGTAATTATGTGGAGTGCCAGGGAGAGGCAAGGGAGGGAGAGGAAGGGAGGAAAGGAGGTGCAAGGGAGGAAAGGAAGGGCAAAGAAGGAAAGGTCAAGGAAGGGAAAGGCAAGGAAGGGAAGGGTAGGGGAAAGGGCAAGGAAGGGGCAAGGAAGGAAAGGGCAAGCAAGGGAGTAGCAACTGGGATACTGACGGAGGTGAAGGAGGGAGAAAGACAGAACGAATCTGTAACCAGTTTCCAGTTTTTTTCGTACCCACATAGAGCTGCCTGATGCTATCATTACTGCCTTGTCAACTAGCCTGTTGCTGCTAGCGGCCCGCAGTCCTATGCATCCATCACAACTTGACTAATCAGTAGGTACTTTAAGAAGATGGTCCTTTTTTTTTTCTTCTTTGAAACCTAGTTTATCACAACGTTTCTTTTATATGCTGGTAGCAGGCTGAACAGTCTTGAACAACCCGTGTGAACACTGTTCTCCATGTTCATGGAGCCTCTGCTTGTCAGTGGGTCATGGACCGGACCGTGAGGGCGCTGAACCCCAGAACCCACCCCGGGTATACTCCAGGAACACCCCTCGGGTATACTCCAGGAACACACCCGCCGGGTATACTCCAGGAACACACCCGCCGGGTATACTCCAGGAACACACCCGCCGGGTATACTCCAGGAACACACCCGCCGGGTATACTCCAGGAACACACCCGCCGGGTATACTCCAGGAACACACCCGCCGGGTATACTCCAGGAACAGTTATGGTAGTGCAGACTGAGAATCAGACCCACGTATAAAAAATAGTGTCCCTTAACTTCAGCACTCAGGAAGAATACAAAAACAGAGTACCGTAACTGGAACAATACACAAACAACCCGCGCACAGGAGAATGGAACTTATGACGACGTTTCGGTCCGACTTGGACCATTAACTTTATTTGTGTGTTCTCCGGTCAGTAGAGTACATTCCAAGTTCTTGGAATGTACAGCTAGGTCTGTATACCTTGTACATGTACAAGGTATACAGACCATAGATTACATCAATGACATACTACTATATAGAAAGCTTCTTGTTATGCAGAGCATTTAGGGCAAATTAGGTCAGTTTTGCCCCAGGATGCGACCCACACCAGTCGACTAACACCCAGGTACCTATTTTATACTGATGGATGAAAATGGACAACCAGAGTAAGGAAACACGCCCAATGTTTCCACCCTCGCTGGGAATCGAACCCGGACACTCATCGAGTGAGGCCAGAGCTTTTGCCACCAGAAGTGTTCATATTTTACTGATAATGTTGATAAATTAAGACACATGTGCAACACCTTTGTGGGGCGAAACGTTTCCACAGTAAAGACACCCAAGTGTTGCACATGTTTGTAATGTATCGACTGCACGTTTTAGAACATTATCCAAGTGCATATCAATGTTTCAACGAAACAATGACATGTACAAACAGGAAGCCCGTCTGTCTCGCGCTCAGCAGGCGGAGGATCGAGCCTCCATCACGTCTTGCGCCGAATGACACACATGGGTTTAGCGCTTAACATGAATTAAATAATTAAATAATTCATTAAATGTCCGAAGATGGTCTAAAGCCTTTCTCACCTGCTGTGAATATTAATTTTAAATGGGCAGTAAATGATCTCTGTTTATGTTTCTGATCTGATACCTTAACATATAAGCAACTACGAGCACAGAACAATATTCCAGACGTAAGAGCAATAGTGTTTTAAAGACGGCTGCTTAATTGGGGTTTCTTAAAAAGCTTATCCACTACACTAGGATCATTTACGTTCCACGTAACCTTTTCACCACCAGACAAGAATACTTGCATCCCTAAAATGGGGATTAAAACTCTCAGCATGCATAAATACTGAGAATTTAAAGAGCTAGGGTTTAAGGAGCTGGGGTTTAATGAGCTGGGGTTTAATGAGCTGGGGTTTAATGAGCTGGGGTTTAATGAGCTGGGGTTTAATGAGCTGGGTTTAATGAGCTGGGGTTTAATGAGCTGGGGTTTAATGAGCTGGGGTTTAATGAGCTGGGGTTTAATGAGCTGGGGTTTAATGAGCTGGGGTTTAATGAGCTGGGGTTTAAGGAGCTGGGGTTTAAGGAGCTGGGGTTTAAGGAGCTGGGGTTTAAGGAGCTGGGGTTTAAGGAGCTGGGGTTTAAAAAGCGGGGGTTTAAAAAGCGGGGGTTCAAGGAGAAAGCTATTGTTTAAGGAGCATCGTCATCGACCCGACTTCACTTGTTTTTGAAGGAGTCGATGAGGTAAGAAATAAGCGAAATGTGGAGAGATGATTGTTGCGTGGCCGCCACTCCACAATCTCTGCAAACACACTCAGTACCCAGGGAAAACTATCTCAGAGTTTATCTTATGAATGACTGTAACTTGTGGTGAAGCTGAGGGATGGGCAGGTAGACGTACTGTGACGGGGGGGGGAGTTCTGAGAGGGTGGACGATGAGGGTGGACGAGGGGTGGACGTATTGAGGGGGTGGACGTATTGAGGGGTGGACGTATTGAGGGGTGGACGTATTGAGGGTGGACGTATTGAGGGGTGGACGTATTGAGGGTGGACGTATTGAGGGGGTGGACGTATTGAGGGGGTGGACGTATTGAGGGGGTGGACGTATTGAGGGGGTGGACGTATTGAGGGGGTGGACGTATTGAGGGGGTGGACGTATTGAGGGGGTGGACGTATTGAGGGGTTTACGTATTGTGAGGGAGAAGGGTTCTGAGAGGGTAAGGGATTCTGAGAGGGTTAGGGATTTCAAAGGGGATTCTGAGAGGGTAAGAGAGTTCTGAGAGGGTGGTTGGGTAGTGGTTTGTCTTATTACTCTCCCTTACATACTAATGTATTCTTGACACTTCCTCACAGTGTAATGTACACAATATCCTCACTTCTCTCACAGTGTAATGTACACAACATCCTCACTTCTCTCACAGTGTAATGTACACCTCATTCTCACTTCCCTCACAGTGTAATGTACACCTCATCCTCACTTCCCTCAGTATAATCATTCTCTGGTGTTTCTATGACACAACTTAAGTTTCTCTTAGAGCTCCATGTTTGTGTTGCCTTCCACGTCAATCTGTGCCAGTCTACATTCTCTACACCTCAGAGTATTTTAAACGTTATGACCATGTCTCCTCTGGTTGTTTCGTCCTGTTGTAGAAGTTTTCACTCTCAGTCTTCATCACATTCTAAGAGTTTACCCTCCCTTGAAACTCCAACACCCCCTCCACCACACTACTACTCCCTCCAACCCCCACACTTCCCTCTTAACTTTATTTAGGTAGTGGTACATGTAAGTACAAATATCACACATAGTAATACATGCAAAACAACCACCAGGGGGGGAGGAGGAAGAGTTGAATGAGCTATCATTCAACTCCCCCCCCCCGGGTGGTCGTTTTGCATTTTTTTCGCTTGTTCACTATTTTTGCATAATAGTAATGTGTAAATCACCCAGGATAACCTAAAAAGAGCCAGACATGACTTACTTCCATAGGGGTCCTCGAATACCTTAGTATATAAAGTATCTGCAAGACACCATTTAAATTAGTTACGATTATAACCTTAAAAATTTAAATACATACCTAACTCAACTGTGTGAAAATCAGTCAAATTGTAAGCACAACACCCACTGCCTTCCCTTACAAGTTACAAGTAACAGTAAGTTCAGCTGTGCAGGAAGGAAACCCTTGAAGCTGCCGCAGCTGATGAACCTTTAATGGAATACTTGACCATATCCTCATTGCCCTACTGAAGTCTCGGCTCAGGCTGAGATTTAAACAGTATGTGACCCAGTGTGTGTGATGGATGATGTGACCCAGTGTGTGTGATGGATGATGTGACCCAGTGTGTGTGATGGATGATGTGACCCAGTGTGTGTGATGGATGATGTGACCCAGTGTGTGTGATGGATGATGTGACCAGTGTGTGTGATGGATGATGTAACCCAGTGTGTGATGGATGTGACCCAGTGTGATGGGTGATGTGACCCACGGTGTGATGGATGATGTGACCCACGGTGTGATGGATGATGTGACCCACGGTGTGATGGATGATGTGACCCACGGTGTGATGGATGTGACCCACGGTGTGATGGATGTGACCCACGGTGTGATGGATGTATAACAAAAACACAGTTAGCTTTTATTCCCACTGTGTAACTATCATACATAAGAGTATGCACTCAACCCGCATCTCGCACGTCAACTTACACTTGACTACTAACATACCAATCACTGCACATGCGGGGGAGAGAGAGAGAGAGAGAGAGAGAGAGAGAGAGAGAGAGAGAGAGAGAGAGAAGAGAGAGAGAGAGAGAGAGAGAGAGAGAGAGAAGAGAGAGAGAGAGAGAGACAGGCAGACAGGAGAGAGAGAGAGAGAGAGACAGACAGAGAGAGACAGACAGACAGACACAGACAGACAGACAGACAGAGAGAGAGAGACAGAGACAGACAGACAGAGAGACAGAGAGAGAGAATCTATGTACCTCAGTAAAAATGTTTCATATACGTGATTTAGAGATTTTGTGACCAGGACTTAATTAAATAGTGGTCGTTGTCGATTTAATGTGTGTAGTGTGGTCGTCCACTGTCACTGTGTATCAATATTTAATGTGTGTAGTGTGGTCGTCCACTGTCACTGTGTATCAATATTTAATGTGTGTAGTGTGGTCGTCCACTGTCACTGTGTATCAATATTTAATGTGTGTAGTGTGGTCGTCCACTGTCACTGTGTATCAATATTTAATGTGTAGTGTGGTCGTCCACTGTCACTGTGTATCAATATTTAATGTGTAGTGTGGTCGTCCACTGTCACTGTGTATCAATATTTAATATGTGTAGTGTGGTCGTCCACTGTCACTGTGTATCAATATTTAATGTGTGTAGTGTGGTCGTCCACTGTCACTGTGTTAATATAACGTCATAGTAATAATTTGTTAGGTATTACCAGTGTAAATTATTATTAAGCTATAATAATTAGCCAGGTGTGATTTACACAGATTTTGCAAAGGCGTTTGACAAATGCGATCATGGAGTGATAGCGCACAAAATGAGGGCCATAGGCATTACGGGGAAGGTAGGCAGATGGATTTTTGAGTTCCTAACACAAAGAACACAAAAAGTAGTAGTGAACAGGGCAAGATCCAGCATCAGCGAGGTCAAAAGCTCAGTGCCCCAAGGCACTGTCCTGGCACCTCTGCTGTTTCTAATCCTCATAGCAGACATAGATAAAAACACCCAGCACACTTTTGTATCATCATTTGCAGATGACACTAAAATAAGCATGAAAGTCACTACGGTAGAGGACACTGAAAAATTACAGGAGGACATAAGCAGGGTCTTCCAATGGGCAGTGGAGAACATGACGTTCAATGGTGATAAGTTTCAGCTGCTTAGGTATGGAAAAAATGAAGAACTCAAAAGGAACACTATATACAAAACGCAAGAGGGTCACCACATAGAACGAAAGGAACACGTAAAGGACTTGGGAATAATTATGTCTGCTGATCTGTCGTTTAAAGACCATAACAAGACAAAGATCACAACAGCCAGGAAGATGACGGGGTGGGTATTGAGAACTTTCAAAACAAGGAAATAATGCCGATGGTGACACTATTCAAATCGCTAGTGCTCCCTCACTTAGAATACTGCTCAGTGCTGACGGCCCCGTTCAGGGCAGGAGAAATAGCAGAGCTGGAACAAATCCAGAGATCGTTTACGGCTCACATTGAGCCATTGAAACATCTAAATTATTGGGAACGCCTTCAAGTCTTGAACATGTACTCATTGGAGCGGAGGAGAGAGATACATGATAATATATACATGGAAAGTACTTGAGGGCCTGGTCCCAAATCTGCACACTGCCATAACAACATACTGGAGTGAGAGATATGGGAGAAAGTGTAAAATAAATCCAGTGAGGAGCAGGGGTGCGGTGGGGACAATACGGGAGCACTGTATTAACATCCGGGGTCCCAGACTATTCAACATCTTACCAGAAGATATCAGAAACACGGCTGGAACCAGTGTAGAAGCCTTCAAGAGGAAACTGGACAAATATCTTCACCAGGTGCCAGATCAACCAGGCTGTGATGGATATGTGGGGCAGCGGGCCTCCAGCAGCAACAGCCTGGTTGACCAGGCAAGCACCAGACGAGCCTGGCCCATGGCCGGGCTCAGAGAGTAGATACTCTCGAAACTCTTCAAAGGTAGCAAAGGTATTATTATAATCAAGGGGGAGCGCTAAACCCGTCGGATTATACAGTGCATGTGGGGAGGGGGAAGGAAAGTGTTCAGGCTTAAGTCGGGGAACCGGAGCACATATCCAATTCCCTAGATCAAGAGCCCCTCACCAGCATCAAGGGACCTCCCTTGAGGGGCAGGTATTACCAATTTAAATTAATATTACGTCATCAAAATACTGGAAATACAGAATTTCTTCACCACATCGTCACACACACACACACACACACACGTACCTAAAAATTTTGATAAGATAGGAATAGTCTAAAAAAAATAGCTTACAAAGAATAAATTTCTGATTTGATTTTGGTCAAGTAGCGGCTAGTTTAGTGGGCCCCGCGTACCCATCCTGTGGAAGGTAGAGCCAACACACTCAAGGCCGAACAACAAGGCCCCAAAAGAGTTAACAGGATCCTGTACATCTGGATTTATATCTACAATTTGTTTTATTTGCTTCAAGTAAATTTAGGATATTTTTCTTAATTATATCCGATATCTTTACTTTTCATTAATAAGATATCTTGACACATCCCATAGATTGTTGTGCTATTTTATATTTCTCAATAAGGGACACGAGTTAGAGAGGATGAAAACACTACCCATGTTAGGTATCAGAAGAAAAGAGAAGAGGTAAAAATTAGTTGTAATCTTATTAAAGAATATGGATGACTAGCTGAAGCTTTCCTAGCACTGTAACAAGAATAACAAGACGCCAGTGTTTACTTGAAGAAAAACTAACAACCGAAAGAATACTTGTAAATTTTAATTCCCAGATTGGTAGACCAAAAGAATTAAGAGGTGATACAAATATTAAATTTTACAAAACTATATTATGAATTAAGGCACCAGGGGGTCTTAATTGTGATTTATTAGACACAAGTGCATATACTTTAGGACATCTTATAATGGATAAGTTTCCGTCCTGGGTCAAGAGAACAAGAAAATACAGTAACTGGCAATAGTCAGGTGAAGGCGAAGAGATGTCATCTAATTGACAAGTCATGTGGCAGCGGAGAGAAACATAAAGGAGCCTCATGTATGACATACTTGTAGGGATGTAGTAGTTATGCAAGCAGCAATTAAGAACACTTCTATACAACGGCGCCTATTCCTGTCGAGTTTTATTCCATTCTGGTTTTATTCCAATGATCATGTTTACTACAAGCGCTGCTGGTGTCATCTCGGTTACAAGAATATTACAAGAATCCTCCCAGTTTCTCCTACACAGATCTTGTAACATTCCCCACATGGTATGGTATATACTACACTGTTACGTGTGTTGTGGAAATGATGTGACATTATCACTCCTGAATCCCTCGCATTAGTCTTCCAGCTCTACGGAATGGTGTTAGTTTGTTTTATACTCAGTTCCAGTTGTAATTTTTAATATTTTGTAAATAGCGGAGAAACCGAAAATGTCTTCACTGAACATCACATTATTTTCCGTGGTTCACTGAAAGACCTAATTTATATCAGCACAAGGATCTGCTGTGTCCTCGGTGGCTGTCACGTGTCCATATTCTAGTATCGTCTGGAAAAGGATTATTTATGTCTCAGTTTACGCTGGATATAAGAATGATAAAGAATTGGGACGAGTACTGTACGATAGGGAACAGAGATTTTCACTGCCGCAGCCTCTGATTTTACTGTGTTGGGTTCTGCCTTTCTTGTTTCCTCTCGTATTTGATAAAGTTAAATATTTATCTGCACACTCTCCAATTCTTTCTTTTGAACACCTTTCCTGCGCCCTTACATCATCATAACACATGTCGAAAGTTTTAGCAAGTCTGTGTATATTATGTATGAAATACCTTCGATAAGTTTCGAGAGTTTTCTTACTCCCGTAATTTGGCTCTTGGCCAAGCTTGTCTGGTGCTTTCCGGATCAACCAGGTTGTTGCCGTTGGCGGCCCACTAGCCCACGTAACCATCACAACCTGGTTGATCCGGAACTAGGCGGAGTACTTGTTGAGTTTTTCTTTAAGACTTCTACACTTGTTCCGGCAGAGTTTCTGATACCTTCTGATGAGATGTGAATCTGTTTAATAGTCTGGGCCCACATATGTTGATACAATGATCTTATTGTCCTCACGGCGCCCGTTTTCCTATTGGTTTATTTTACATGTTCTACCATCTCTCTCATTCCAGCATGTTATGGCAGAGTGCAGGTTTACATCCCCTTAGTACATTCCATATATATATATATATATATATATATTTTTTTTTTTTTTTATTTTTTTTATTAACACATCAGCCGATTCCCACCAAGGCAGGGTGGCCCGAAAAAGAAAAACTTTCATCATCATTCACTCCATCACTGTCTTGCCAGAAGGGTGCTTTACACTACAGTTATAAAACTGCAACATTAACACCCCTCCTTCAGAGTGCCGGCACTGTACTTCCCATCTCCAGAACTCAAGTCCGGCCTGCCGGTTTCCCTGAATCCCTTCATAAATGTTACTTTGCTCACACTCCAACAGCACGTCAAGTATTAAAAACCATATGCCTCCATTCACTCCTATCAAATACGCTCACACATGCTTGCTGGAAGTCCAAGCCCCTCGCACACAAAACTTCCTTTACCCCCTCCCTCCAACCTTTCCTAGGCCGACCCCTACCCCGCCTTCCCTCCACTACAGATTTATACACTCTCGAAGTCACTCTGTCTCGTTCCATTCTCTCTACATGTCCAAACCACCTCAACAACCCCTCCTCAGCTCTCTGGACAATCGTTTTGGTAATCCCGCACCTCCTCCTAATTTCCAAACTCCGAATTCTCTTCATTATATTCACACCACACATTGACCTCAGACATGACATCTCCACTGCCTCCAGCCTTCTCCTCGTTGCAACATTCATCACCCATGCTTCACACCCATATAAGAGCGTTGGTATAACTATACTCTCTACATTCCCTCTTTACTTCCATGGACAAGGTTCTTTGTCTCCACAGACTCCGAAGTGCTCCACTCACCCTTTTCCCCTCATCAATTCTATGATTCACCTCATCCTTCATAGACCCATCCGCCGACATGTCCACTCCCAAATATCTGAATACATTCACCTCCTCCATACTCTCTCCCTCCAATCTGATATCCAATCTTTCGTCACCTATTCTATATATATATATATATATATATATATATATATATATATATATATATATATATATATATATATATATATATTATGTATATCTCTCATTTGCTCTTGCTCTTTGCATGCCACAAGGATTGTGAAGAATTCCCGGTAATTTAAATGCTTCATTGGCTCTATGTAAGAAGTATATGATTTCAGTATATGTTCCAGCTCTGCTATCTATCCTGCCCTGAACGGAGCCATCAACCCTGAACAGTACTCTAAGAGGGACAAATGATTCTGAATGATGTCACCAGCTGCACAATTTCATTTGTTTTGAAAGTTCTCGTTATCCACCCCATCATTTTCTTGCCTTTGTAACATCTGCCTTGTGTTCCTTCAAAGAAAGGTCAGTTGTCTATACTACACCTAGTTCCCTCACCTGTTACTTTCGTTCTATTTGGTGATGGTCTTAAGAGTGCCTATTGATTTCTTCGTTCTCTCTATATCTAAGGATTTGGAACTTATCACCCTTGAACATAATGTTATCCTCCACGACCTACTGACACACTTTGCTTATATCTTGCAATTTTTCCGTCTCTTCTACCCGGATGATACCTTCTATTGGTATCATCTGCTGTGTGTGTCTGCTATGAGCTTAAGAAGTCACCAGGAGCGTGCATTGAGGTCTGAGCTCTTTACTTTGCTAATGCTCTGTGTTCTGTGTCAGAACATTTACCATCCCTTTGCGTACTTTCCCGTTAAACCCCAACACCATAGTTCTGTGCGCAATCACCCCATGATCGCAATTGCTAAATGCCTTTGCGAAATCAATGTATACCAAATTTGCGTTTTGGTTTTCTTCCCACACCTCCATAACTGTGTTCTAGTGGTTTAGTAGATGTGATGAGCATAATCTTCCCGCTTTAAATCCATGATGGCCTAAGTTATGCGGGTTGTGCTGTTCCATAAAAGTTATGAATTGGCGTCTCATCATCCTTTCCAACACTTATGATGTGCTATGTCACTGCTACTGCTCTGCAATTTTTGGCTAGCGCCCTACTACCTCCTTTATGCAAAAGAATTATGTCTGCACTGTTTAAGGCTTCTGGTATTTCACCTAGATCGGAGTTCTTTCTCCAGAGGATATCGAGCGCTCGTCCTCGTGGCATTTTGCAATTATTTTTATAAATACGGAATTCCAAGAATCTTGTCCCGGTGCTGCATGAGCGGCCATGTTCTCTATTTCTTTTCCGAATTTTACGGGATTAGCATTTATGTCTGTTATATAATCTGCATTCTATCTTCCAGTGCATCCAAGATAATGTAGTAATGGTCCAGGAATTCCGACCACCTCTTAACCCATACTACCCTGGGTTGTGCAAGTGCTGCAAAGTGTAAGGGTACCACAACTTTTCAACGCCCCTCCTTTCATACACGAGGCGAATTACCGACAGAGGTTGTCTACAAGATGGAACTAAAGTTCCTATCAAAGTCTGTTCTTGATTAGCTAGACTGTGGTGCACATGTTGGACTGCGTGCAGTCACCACCAACAGACTGAGTGGTCACGCCATCAGCCAGAAGACCTGGTCTAGGGGCAGACCGCGGGGGCATGGACCCCCCTCCCCCCGCAACTATCTACAGATAGACTCAGGATTTTACCAACTAAATAAGTCGATAAATATTAAAGAAACGGGACCAAGAGCCAGAGCTTCACTCTTAGAACACAACTGGGTGTAGTCAGTTTAGAGATGGGACCAATAGCTGCAGCTCACCCCCAAAGAGTACAACTGGGCTAGGGTTAAAGAGATGGGATCAAGAACTGGAGCTCCACACCAGAATACATTGCTGCGAGTCCTGTCTTGGCTAGATATTTTTAGCACGCTATTTACATTCTCTTTATTTATTCCTGTTTTCCATTTATACACCTCCATCATAAAATTCCTAATTCTACGCCTTTCTAGAGAACGCAAATTCAGGGCCCCTCTCAGTCTCATTATGAACCGATGGTGAGTGGGAACATCTAGCATTAAATTATTCGTTCCTCCCAGTTATTAGGAAATGACTCCTACTGGTGCCATTGTTGATGCTCAAGAGATGCCACAATTCCACTAGCTGTGCCACCTTCCTTGCGTTCCCAATCACTGCACCCAGCCGTAAGCCTCCAGTGTCATGATATGGGCGTGGTAGAGTAAGTACATGTATGCTATAAATAACCACTGAATCAGAAGGTACATGGGATCCAGGTGGCACTATTTATGTAGTGTACTCTTAACACCACATTCCTCCTTGAACAAAGATTTTCTGGGAATTCGTGGCATATACTTTACATTAATTCTTTACTGGGGATAAAAACTTTCAGCTTAGGCGAGTTTCGTTTGAAGTATAACGTAATGCGTGTTTTTCATACTTCATAACATACTCTTCATAGTATATTTCTTAGTTTGTTTGATCAGGTATAACCTTACCATGAAGTCCCATAAGGTGCCCAGGTGTTAAGTTAAATTCACTTTAAGTATTAAATAACCAACCAGATTTGTGGCTGTACTGACGTGTAATTGAGGGTTTAGTTTTGAATCTTTTATGGAGGACTATTGCTGTGACTTTACATAGCAAGAGTAATGGAAATTCCAGACATATCAATACTTCTCATAGGATGTCAGGTATATTATAGCTTTGACTGTCATGTTTGTTATCCAACTATAAACATAAATGTTACTACATTAATGATCACTGTCTCGTAACTTCAGTAGGGCAAATAGAGATCAAGTGTTCCAGTGAGGGTTCATCAGGGGCTTTAATGTTATTTTATTTTCTTAAAATATTCCTTGACAACTGTCCTCTCCTGGAGTGGCAGGTGCTGCTTCATGATGGTCTTTCTGGACTCCACTGTGCCCCACACGGAGACAAACTCACAAGATTAAATGATCTGTATATTTCGACCCTCTGTTGGGATCCCCTTCACCAGATAAATAAGGAGAACATGAATTTATAGGCAGGTTGCGCCTCTCGCCGCGCAGGTGAGTATGGAGCGTCAGGTCCACGTGTGGGAGGACAGGTCAAGGAGTGACGTGACAGGTCTTGTAGTGAAGCTTAATGTTTGGGTATGAAGTTCTTTTTACTATGTAATTCATGATATTGTGCTGCTGTTCTGTATTACGTTAGGTGCTGGTATGTATTTTTTTAATTGTGTATCTGCTG
>WNWK01012416.1:0-2500 GCA_009830355.1 Cherax destructor | reverse complement strand
ATCTTACACCGTGATTACTGAGGGTTGTATCAGATAATCATCGTAGTGGACAAGGTTTTTCAAAGTACACTATCCATCCATGATGTTGCACAAGGGAGAGTTTTGACACCTTGGATCAAGAGCTCTTTATCGGCAGCCATGTCACGAGTTCAGGGATTCTGTTAGAATCTTGCCAGTGTGTGTCAGCGAACCAGGAAAGCTTCGACCTTGCCTGCTGCAGTGTTTGTCTGTGGTGAACTGTTGTTTTAATTAAGAACACCTGCAGCGTGCGGCTACCCTATTCTATACGAATATAGAATATATGTAGTGGGAACAAAAGCTAACTGTGTTTCTCTGTCATATTCCATCACACAGGATGGGTTACATACATTACTTAATGAAACCTGGAAGGTTGGGAGGGGCGCTGAGAGCGAGACGGAAGTGATGGGAGGAAGAGGAGGGGGACGAATAGGAGGGGAGGAAGAGGAAGGGTGGGAGAGGAGAGACTGGACTTTTGTTTTATTTATAAAGCACTCAAACCCTTTGGTTATTAAACACTATAAATATTATTTCCAAAATTATCAAGTTTACACTATTACTGTCAATATGCTGTCAAACAACTTACTCCCACATTAGAGAAATCATAGTTGTCCCGAGTCATCGGCAAAAAGTGTCAGCAAAGCCAGACTAAGAAGAAATATTCTCACCATTTATGCCCCAAGGTATAACGAGTTCTTAGTCAGGCAAGTACCTTGTGGGGGAGTGGTATCCATCCCAGAGAAGAGGACCCCTACCCTTACCTTGAGTACACCTGGAGGGGGTTTCGGGGGGTCAACGCCCCCGCAGCCCGGTCCGTGACCAAGCCTCGTGGTGGATCAGGGCCTTGAGATACGGGGGTAGCGAAGCTTGAGATATTAGGGTAGCGAAGCTTGAGATACGGCGATTGACGGAGGAAAACAAGAGGATTCGTAGTAGTCCTCCTGTTGTGAGTCCTCAGGTCAAGAAGGGAACCTGGGCAGTGGCCGGACAGCATGGGACGAAGTTGAAGATCAAGAAGACGAATGGAGAGGTAGTAACGACGAAGAAGAAAGAGACTGCTGTGGAAACTTCGAACTCCTTTTCTGTGCTACCAGACGAATGTGAGTCGACTACTGGGAACGTCACGACGAACTGTACCAAGGAAGGTAAAAACATTGTTGTTGTTGGGGATAGCCAAGTTAGATATATGGATAGGGCCTTCTGCTTGACAGATAGGAGTAGGAGACAGAGGGGTTTTCTTTCCTGGGGCTGGGATGGAAGACATTGTTACCGGCTTGACAACATCATGCATGGTAATGGGATCAATCCTATTATCTGCCCAGTGCTGGGGGCAATGATGTATCCAAGCGTGAAGTGAGGATTTAGTTAGTAGGTATAAGGCAGCAATAGACATCATTAGGAAGAAGGGAGGAGCCCTGTTATATGTGGCATTTGCCAAGAAGGGGTGTTGGGAAAAGAATGGCTGTCCAGAGCGATTGGTATAAATTGCTGGTGGACAAACACTGTAAGAGATAATGCAGTCCCATTCATTGACAACTGGGACCACTTCTATGGCGAAATGACATGTATGCCAGGATGGGGTTCACTTATCCAGGGAAGGTGTAGGATTTCTCCTAGCTCAGTTGAGGATGTTGTTAGGGCTTTAAACTAGGATTAGTTAGAGGTATGGGTTTAGGAATGGTAAATAATGAGGGCCAAAATATTGATTCAGGCTTTGATATCATAAATCATAACAATAACAGTAATCGAGTGACACAGGTAATGATAGTAACAGAAATTTGTAAAACAAAAGCTGAAAAGGTTCACAAGAAGATACATATCAATGTATTTTATACTAACTGTCGAAGCGCCAGAAATAAAATTAACGAATTACGTTTGGTAGCATGTGCTGGGAACTTTGATGTCATTGCAATAACTGAAACATGGTATAATACCAAGAGTCGGGATATGATTGCTGAGTGTCATATTCAGGGTTTAAGTTGTTCCATGTAGATAGATATAATGGGAAAGGGGTGGAGTTGCATTGTATGTACAGAAAATATAAATTGCGCATAAAAACAGGCCTAAAAATAGATGGATCATTAACAGAATCTGTTTGGGTAGAGTTTCTGAAGGTCAAGAAAACTGATTCTAGGTGTAATATACCGACCTCCAGGCTTGGATCACGATAGAGGGAGACTTCTTTGGGACGAAATTGTTAGGGCTTCTAGGCACAATAACGTAGTGATAGTAGGGATTTTAACTTTAGTCATATTGACTGGACTTCTTTGACCGGTAATCTGGAGTCCAGTGACTTTATGAAGTAGTTCAGGACTGTTTTCTGAAGATTGTGACGGAGCCTACCAGAGGTAATAATTTGCTCGACCTAGTCTTGTCAAATAAAGAAATCTTTTAAATAATCTGAGATCACTGAAGAGCTTGGAGCTAGTGATCACAAATCCATTACCTTTAATATTACATGGGAGTACGAGAATAGATAATA
>WNWK01012415.1:0-59783 GCA_009830355.1 Cherax destructor | reverse complement strand
ATTTTTTTTGTGAACCATATATTGCATATGTGAGGTAGGTTGGTAGACAGAAACCCCCCAGGGAGGTACTACTGTCCTGCCAAGTGAATGTAAAAAAAAACCCTGAATTTTTTTAAGTGGGGGATTCTGGTGTCTTTTTCTGTCTCTAAAACAAAAATTTCAGGTACATCTTGCTCTTCTACTTTTGGGTAACTACACATTCATGTACAAGCATATAAAACACACCCCTCTGGGTTTCACTATTTTCTTACTAGTTCTTGTTTTTTTTATTTCCTCTTATCCCCCAGGGGAAAGTGGAACAAAATTCTTCCCCCTAAGCCATCGTGTCATAAGAGGGTTTAAAATCCCAGGAGAAAGGGGCTGTAACCCCTTTCCTGTATATATTACTAAATGAAAAGGGAAAATTTCTTTTTCCCTTTTTAAACCCTGCCTCGGGGGGAAAGGGCCGGTTGAAAAAGAAAGAAGAAGATTTGCATATTGGAATTAATGAGTGAAAAGGTAGAAATTTAAAAGTGAACATAGATGGTAAGGTGAAGAGGGTATAAAACGATTTAGATAAAAAAAAAATTGGGATATCACTTGGAGAGAGGAGTAGGAAGAAGAAATGTTTTGATATTTGGGAGTTGACTTGTCAGTGGATGGGTTTACAAGGATAGGTTAACCATAAAGATGAAGGAAAAAGGTGAGTGGTGCATTGAGGTATCTGGGAGACAAAAACGATCCATGGGGCAAAGAATTGAATGTAGTAAGTATACTGGTACCAACACTCTTATATGGGTGTGAAGTTTGAGTTTAAACGCTGCAGCGAGGGGGGCTGGGGGCAGTGGAGATGTCCTGTCTAAGGGCAATGTGGGGTTAAATTTTATGCGGGAAAATTAGTGTGGAAATTAGGGTGGGAGCTAAAAGTATTAGTCAGAGGGCTGAAGGGGGTTTTGAGGTGGTTTTGGTCATTTAGAGAAATGGAAAAAAGTAGAATGACTTGGAGCATAAATCTGTAGGGAAGGAAGGCGGGGTGGGGGTGCCAAAAAGGTTGGAGGGAGGGGGAAAAGGTTTTGTGGGCGGGGCTTGGATTCCAGCAAGCATCGGGGGTGTTAGATAAGAGTGAATGGAGTTGAATGGTTTTGGGACCTGACGAGTTTTGGGAGTGTAGCAGGGTAATATTTGTAAAGGGGATTCGGGGAAAATGGTTAGCCGGACTTAAGTCCTAGAAATGGGAAGTACAATGCCTGCACTTTAAAGGGGGGGGTTTTGGATATTGGCAGTTTGAGCCCTATTTTACAGTCGAAAACTTAGCTATTTCTTTGAACTCCATTTGTTCTATCGATTGAGCAAAAGAAACCACCAATTTCCCGATTTCAACTATGTACCCAAAAGTGGTCAAAAATTTGGGCAATTTGGCCAATTTCATGCAAAATAAAGAAGATGTCAATTTCAAAATAGGGCCCAGAATAAACAATGCAGACATTCCTGGCATAAAATAAGATTTTTTTGTTCATTGCCCGTCTTTAGGCCCTCTTATATTATTTGCTTTCATTTTGATTTTTATTCCAAAAAAAAGAAGATTTACTGTTATGAACACTAAATTTTTGTAAAAAGGGAAAATAATATTGTTCATTTTTAAGAATATTAGACTCACCAGTTGATTTATTGGGCATTTTGATTTGTGTACTCTTGAACATTGGAAAAAATCGAACTTTTCCCACTATTTTGAGCTCAATTTCAAGGTCATTTTCATCATGAAACTAATCTAAATCATCTCTATTTCTTTTTGTTTTCCATTCTAAAATAGACCACAAAAAAAAACAAACCCTAAAAAATATTTAAAAAAACACCCCAAAGTGGTGTTTTAACCCAAAAAAAGGTCAGTTTTTTTTTTATATTATGCACTTTTGCTGCAATTTTTTTTTACAGCCACAGCCACACCGACCCATTCTCTCATATGTGGGCCTACCAGCTTTCTCCCGCTTGATTTAGGCCGCAAAGAATTTGAGAGTATATATACGTCGAAACAGTGGCTCGTAAGATGTATATCCCCCGAGCCGAAACAGTCAAGGGTTAAGGAAATGGGGGAATGTGAAATAGGTTACAAAGTTATGTTGAAAAATACCATCCTGACCAAGCTGAAACAAGCCATATCTACAACATGTTTAGTGACAAAACCTTGTCCCACTTCAGGGAAATGTTAGAGGCGCCAGAAACAGAGCCCCCTGGACAGTTTTTTTTCTAGACAGGGTCCAGTGACTCTCAAGCTGGCCCCTAAGTGGCATTAACCCTTTCGGGGTTTTTTCGTACAAATTACGGCTTATGCCCTGGGGTTATTGACGTACTAGTACGCCTAAATTCAAAGCGCCCTCAAATCAAGCAGAAACAGGCTGTTAGGCCTAGATGTGATAGAATGGGTCTGTGCGGTCAGTGTGCGCAGTATAAAATTCCTGCACACCACAGTGCATAATGAGGAAAAAAAAAAAACTGACCGTGTTTTGGTTTAAAAAACTCGACTTTAGTCTATTTTCATATGGTATTTATGCTTGTATTCTCGTTTTCTTAGTCTCATTTTATAGAATAGATTTTGTTTCAGAAATAGAGATAATTTTGACTGGTTTCACGATGACAAGTACAGTGGACCCCCGCTATTGAAGGGCCCTTGGCCATGAACAAACCCATTAGTAAAAAAAAATTGACTATGTCTTTGCAAAACAAATTATCGCGTCGAACGAATACGTTTGTGACCTGTCGGCCCGGGCGCTTGGGTGCCTCACACGCGGCGGGGAGGGGACCCCGCGTTGTTTACACTCGAAAAGAAAAAACCCCTGCATGCTTCCCCAGACATTTCACACTTATATAATTTTTTGGAGTTTGTTCATTAAGTGCGACTGTGAAATAGCTACCATGGGTCCCAAGAAAGTTCCTAGTGGTACCCTGGGCTGATAAAAGTGAGAAACACCGTAGAAATGAAGAAAGGAAATAATACAAAATACGAGAGTGGTAGTGCGACATTGTGTGATCTTGCCAGGATATATGGCAAAAACAGGTCAACTATCGCTTCTGTCCTCTTAACCCTTTGGGATCGACAGGCCTTCTCAGGAAAGTGTTCCTGGGATCGAAATTTTGGAAAAAAAAAATTAATTTTTCTTCGAAATGATAGAGAATCTTTTCCGATCATGAACGCCCCAAAATTATGAAATTTGATCGAAAACTAACGGAATTATGCTTTCGCGAAGTTAGCGGCAGCCATGACACTTACGCATCGGCGATTTTGCCCCCCCAGGGCCCTATTTTGACCAAAATTTCCCAAAGTGTCAGTCTCCTAAAATTATAGCTATTTCGCTAGATCTCCATTTCGTCTATCCGATTCGTACATGAAACCGCCTATTTACCAATTTCATCTACCCAAAATAATTGGGCAGAAAATGGAAATTTTCGAATTTCACACAAATTTCAAACGATGCTAATTTCAAAATAGGGTCCAGAGTAAACAAAAGGGGGACATTCCTGGCACTAAAATAACATGTTCTCTGTTCATTAGTCACGTCTCAGGCCCCCGTTCCTTTACTTTTGCTTTTCATTTTTTAATTTTTATTCTCACAAAAAATAGAAGATTTACTGTTATGTATATAACTGCATCATTGTAAAAATGGTATAAATAATATCAGAGCACTTGTGCATGAATATAAGACTCGCCAGTGTATGTGTATTGGAGGCATGGTGTGATTTGTTTACTCTTGAACATCGTCAAAAATCGAACATTTTCACTACTTTGAGCTCAATTTCAAGGTACTTGTCATTGTCATACCAATCAAAATCATCTCTATTTCTGTAATATATCTTCCATTCTATCAAATGAGACCAAGAAAACGAGAATACATCAATAAAAACTATACGAAAATTGACTGCAAATTCGCTGTTTAATCGAAAAAAACGGTCAGAGTTTTTCACTCATTATGCAGTGTGTACTGCAGGATTTTTTTATACTGCGCACACTGACCACACAGACCCATTCTTTCATATGTATGACTACCAGACGTTTTCTGCTTAAATTGAGGCCGCTAGAATTTGGGCGTACTAGTACGGCACCAACCCCTGCTCGTAAAACGTACTAGTACGGCACCGACCCCCAAAGGGTTAAGAAGGAAGAAATTAAGCAAGCTGATGTTGCAAAAGGTGTTACTGTGCGAGCCAAAAACAGACCACAAATAATCGAAGAGATTGAGAAGTTGTTGCTGGTGTGGATCAAGGATAAAGAGTTAGCGGGTGATAGTGTGTCTGAGTCAATTATTTGTGAAAAGGCAAGGAACTTGCATGCCAATCTTTTAAAGAAAATGCCTGCAACCAGTGCTGATTGTAATGGTAGTGAATTTAAAGCCAGCAAAGGCTGGTTTGAGAGATTTAAAAATCGTAGTGGCATACATAATGTGGTAAGGCATGGTGAGGCTGCCAGTTCAGACAAACATGCAGCTGAAAATTCATAAAGGAGTTTCAGGACTACATAAAGACTGAAAAATTGAAACCTGAACAAGTGTTCAATTGTGACGAAACAGGCCTGTTTTGGAAGAAAATGCCCAACAGGACCTACATTACTCAGGAAGAAAAGTCACTGCCAGGACACAAGCCTATGAAAGACAGGCTAACTCTCATGATGTGTAGTAATGCTAGTGGGGATTTTAAATTAAACCCTTTACTAGTGTATCACTCAGAAAATCCCAGAGTGTTCAAGAGACACAATGTCGTCAAAAGTAGATTGTGTGTCTTGTGGAGAGCTAGTCAGAATGCATGGGTCACAAAGCACCTTTTCAGTGACTGGATCCATGAAGTGTTTGGCCCCAGTGTGAGAAAATACCTACAGGAAAAGGGTTTGGACAAAAAGTGCCTCCTGTTGCTGGACAATGCTCCTTCACATCCTCAAAACATGGAAGACCTACTGTGTGAAGACTTCAAATTTATAAAACTGAAGTTCTTGCCTCCTAACACCACTCCTCTCCTCCAGCCCATGGACCAGCAGGTCATCTGTAACTTCAAAACTCTACACAAAGCAGTGTTTGAAAAGTGCTTTGAAATGACCTCGGACAGTGAATTGACCCTTAGAGAGTTCTGGAAGAATCATTTCAATATCTACAGCTGCATAGGCTTATAGGCAAGGCTTGGGAGGGAGTCACTTCAAGGACTTTGAACTCTGCTTGGGGACCATTGTGGCCAGGTTGTGTCCAACAGAGGGATTTTGAAGGGTTTGAGGCTGACCCTGCCCTGCCGACCCTTTGCCTGTTGTGGACTGTATTGTGGAATTGGGCAAGTCCATGGGGTTGGAGGTGAGTGGCGATGATGTGGAAGAGTTAGTGCAGGGCCACAGGGTAGAGCTAACAATTCAAGAGCTGCAAGAGCTGGAAATGGAAGAGCATCAGACCAGATTTGAGGCTATTGATTCATGGGAGAAGGAGGAGGAAGAGGGGCTGAAGAAGGTGCCTTCTTCAGAGATTAAGGAGATGTGTACAATGTGAAATAGATTGCAAAGTTTTGTTGAAAAATACCACCCTGAACAAGCTCAAACAAGCCATAACAGCAGCATGTTCAGTGACCAAACAATGTCCTTCTTCAGGAACATGTTGAAAAGGCGCCAGAAACAGAGGACTGTGGACAGTTTGTTAAAGTGTCCAGTGACTCCCAAGCTGGTCCTAGTGGGATTAAAAGACAAAGAAAAGAAGTAACCCCAGATAGGGCTTTGGTACCTGAAGTCCTTCTGGAAGGGGATTTCCCTTCCAAACACTAACCCCTCCCTCCCTCACTCCTCCTCCCTCACTCCTCCTCCCTCTCTTCCATATGCCATCAACAATCTTCAATAATGGTAAGTAAAAAGACTTGCATTTATTTACTAATACTTTTAGTAGTACAGCACTGTAGTATTTAATGTTTTTGTCTATGTAGAAGCTTAATTTTATTAAAATATATTATTTTTTATATATTTTTGGATTTCTGGAACGGATTAATTGTATTTCCATTATTTCTTATGGGAAAAATTAAATCGCCTTTCGAACATTTCACGTTAAGAACAAGCTCCTGGAACGGATTAAATTTGAAAGGCGAGGGTCCACTGTACCTTGAAACTGAGCGCAAAGTAGCGAAAATGTTCGATTTTGGCCGATGTTCAAGAGTAAACAAATCACACCATGCATCCAATACACATCAACTGGAGAGTCTAATATTCTTGCACAAGTGCGCTGATATTATTTATACCATTTTTACAATGATGCAGTTGTATACATAATAGTAAATCTTCTGTTTTTTGTGAGAATAAAAATTAAAAATGGAAAGCAAAAGTAATGTAAGAGGGGCCTGGAGACGTGACTAATGAACAGATAAAATGTTATTTTAGTGCCAGGAATGTGTGTGTTGTTTATTCTGGACCCTATTTTGAAATTGGCATCTTTTGAAATTTGTGTGAAATTGGCCAAATTGCTAATTTCTGACCACTTTATTGGGTAGTTGAAATCGGTAAATTGGCGGTTTCTTGTACTCAATTGATAGAACAAATGGGATTCTAGAAAAATAGCTATAATTTTAGTAGACTGTGACATTGGAATTGGCCGAAAATAGGGCTCAAAGTGGGCGAAATCGCCGATGCGTAAATATCTTCGATACTGCTAACTTTGCGAGAGCATAATTCCGTTAGTTTTTCACTAAATTTCATACTTTTGGTGTCATTATGATCGGTAAAAGATGCTCTATCATTTCATAAGAAATATATATATATATATATATATATATATATATATAATTTTTTTTTTTTTTTCCGAAAATGTTTCGACCCTGAAAACGAGTTAAGGATCGGGAGTCTCGACCCTGAAAGGGTTAAAATCCCCACTAGCATTAGAGGAAGGCAGGGAGTATAGTAGGTGGAGTGACTCTCAAGCTGGTCCTAGTGGCATTAAAAGACAAAGAAGGGAAGTAACCCCAGAGAGGGCTTTGCTACCTGAAGTCCTTATGGAGGGAAATTCCACTTCCAAACAATAACTCCTCCCTCTTTCCTCCTCCCTATCTTCCAGAAGCCAGCATTAGTCTTCAATAAAGGTATGTAATACTGATTTAGTAATTGTTAAATTTTTTTTTTTTTGTGAATATTTTTGTCTGGAACGGATTAATTGTATTTACATTAATTCTTATGGGAAATATTATTTCGGTTATCAGCCATTTCGGTGTTAGGCCAAGCTTCTGGAACGGATTACGGCCGATAACCAAGGGTCCACTGTAACTGTACTTGTGTATTCCTGAATAAACTTACACACTGTCTTCAACCACCCATGCTGTCTTCCCCACCCACACCACCTTCCCCACCACTCACGCTGTCTTCCCTTTTCACTGTCTGTATCTGGTATCCTGGGCATTGCTTTCAGTCACAAACTCCTCAAAACCATGAAATTCATCTTCACTGATACTTCCATCTGTGTTAGAACTATCACTTGGGAAGAGAAGAGTAACAAATTTGCCGGGGAGTGAGGTATTTCTTACCGCTAGGCATGGTGAACAAGAACTACTGAAATGGCATTCCCATAATGTAACACTGGCTCCCCGATTTTTTTTTAAACTGCGCACACTGACCACATAGACCCATTCTTTCACATGTAAGTCTACCAGCTTTCTCCCGCTGGTGTAGTACTATGGGACCAACACTGGCTCGTAAGCTGTAGTACTGCGGCACCGACAATGAAAGAGTTAAAGCAGTGTGTAATAAGGAAGGAAGGCCTGAAAAAGTGTGTTTAGCAAAGGCTGGTTCCACAACTTTAAGTTGCGTAATAAGTTACATAATATTAAGTTTTCTGGTGAAAGTGCTTCAGCTGATTAAGTAAGTTTATTCAGGTATACACAAATACAGTTACATAGATTATCATACATAGCATCATATGTGCAGAGAACCTAGGATAAACCAAAAAAAGTCAGACAGAGTGACTTATGTCCATTGGGGTTCTTTTAATATACAGCAGCAAGTAATTTCCCTGCTGAATTGCAGGAAATTATTTCTGAGGGTGGCTATGAGCCACATCAAGTGTTTAATGTTGACGAGACAAGTGTTTTTTGGAAGAAAATGCCAACAAGAAGTTACTGTATATCAGTCAGCAAGAGAAAAGTGCACCTGGCTTCAAGGCAGCAAAGGATCGCTTCACCTTGCTCCTTTGTGGTAATGAGTCAGGTGATTTCAAGTGTAAGCCCATGGTTATTTACCGCTCTAAAAATCCTCGTGCTTTGAAAAGTGTAGATAAAAACACCTTACACCAGCAACCACAATTTAAGGTAAGAAATACAGTGGACCCCCAGTTATCTGCCGTTCCTCTTATCAACCAACTCGCTTATAGGCCGGTTTTTCGGCTACCGGTTATCACCTGTTATTTCACTTATCAGCCCGAATGGGACGCGTCCACCCGCCCGCTGGCAACCTCTCGCATCAGTCTAGCTGTGTCTCTGGCAGTGTAAGGAAGGTTCTGCTCATTCATCCAAACATTTTGCTATAATTCATTGTTTTTCATGGTTATTCATTAAGTGCAACTGCAAAATAAGTAACCATGGCCCCAAAGAAAGCTCCTTTGGTAAAGAAAGTGAGAAACACAATGGAATTTAAGAAAGAAGTTATTGAAAAATATGAGTGTGTTGGATGCATAATAAATCACTCTTGAGCACATTAAATATCTTAAATTAGGTTAATACAGTGGACCCTCGGTTAACGAAATTAATCCGTTCCAGGAGCTATTACTTAATCTGAATCTTTCGTAATCCGAACCCTTATTTCCCATAAGAAATAATGTAAATACAATTAATCCGTTCCACAAAAAAATATTCACACAAAATATAATATAAATAACATTTACTTACCTTTATTGAAGAGACTTGCAGGCATCTGGGAGATAGGGTAATGAGTAATGAAGGTCCTGTTGGGCATTTTCTTCCAAAACAGGCCTGTTTCATCACAATTAAACACTTGTTGGGGGAGGAATTCTTCAGCCACTACGAAGGGGAATCCCCACTCCCTGCATGCCTGCTACACTCCCTGCATGCCTGCTACACTCCCTGCATGCCTGCTACACTCCCTGCATGCCTGCTACACTCCCTGCATGCCTGCTACACTCCTGCATGCCTGCTACACTCCCTGCATGCCTGCTACACTCCCTGCATGCCTGCTACACTCCCTGCATGCCTGCTACACTCCCTGCATGCCTGCTACACTCCCTGCATGCCTGCTACACTCCCTGCATGCCTGCTACACTCCCTGCATGCCTGCTACACTCCCTGCATGCCTGCTACACTCCCTGCATGCCTGCACACTCCCTGCATGCCTGCTACACTCCCTGCATGCCTGCTACACTCCCTGCATGCCTGCTACACTCCCTGCATGCCTGCTACACTCCCTGCATGCCTGCTACACTCCTGCATGCCTGCTACACTCCCTGCATGCCTGCTACACTCCCTGCATGCCTGCTACACTCCCTGCATGCCTGCTACACTCCCTGCATGCCTGCTACACTCCCTGCATGCCTGCTACACTCCCTGCATGCCTGCTACACTCCCTGCATGCCTGCTACACTCCCTGCATGCCTGCTACACTCCCAGCATGCCTGCTACACTCCCTGCGTGACTGCTACACTCCCTGCGTGCCTGCTACACTCCCTGCATGAATGCTACACTCCCTGCATGAATGCTACACTCTTTATCACAGGGCTGGCACTAGGAGCTTTCTTTGGACCCATGGTAGCTTATTTAGCAGTTGCAAGCACTAAAAACAGTGGAATAATGACAATATACTGGTATGAATGCGTGGGTGTGGGTGGGTGGTCGCTCTTGCTTGTAAACAATAGCACACTGACGCTCCCTGGAGTGCGCGCTCAGCTGGGCGCCACGCGGACACGTCCGGTACGAATGTCGTTACCCGAAGCAAACATCGTTAACCGCAATCATTTTTTTTACGTTATAAATATCGTTACCCGAAACTCGTTAACTGACAGCATCGTTAACCGAGGTATGACTGTACTATACTATTAAAAAGACAATACTAGAAAAATTGGTTGAGTTTTTTCTAGTTGTATATTTTATTTCAAATTACAATATGTTGATACTATATACTATTAAAATGACAATATGATGATATGAAATTGCAACAAGTGTTAGGGAGGATGACAATATAAAACTGAGATTATCTTAAGGAAAATAACATTGGGTTTGAAAGTTGTTACAGTATGAGTATTTAGTATAGGGTGAGTAGGTGATTTTTGAGAAGAGTCTTGAATTGATTTTCAGACAAGGTTAACTTAATATTTACTGGTAATGAATTCCAGATTCTGGGGCCCTTTATGTGCATAGAATTTTTACATTGGTTGGTATGGACTCTGGGTATGTCAAAAAGTGATCTGTGTCTTGTGTTGTGGTCGTGGGACCTATTAAAGTTGTTGAGGAGAATTTTGAGCGGAGGGTTGATATTAGCATGTAGAGTTTTATGTATGTAGTAGGCACATGAATAGGTATGAATGTTTTTTACGGTGAGTAGTTTTAAAGTTTTGAATATAGGTGGAGTATGCTGTCTAGAGTGGGAATTTGTAATCATCCTGACTGCAGCCTTTTGCTGGGTTATGAGTGGTCTAAGGTGATTTAATGTTGTTGAGCCTCATGCACAGATTCCATAGGTGAGATAAGGGTAGATAAGTGAATGATATAGTGCAAGGAGAGCTGGTTGTGGCACATAATAGCGTATCTTTGATAATATACCTACTGTCTTTGAGATTTTCTTGGAAATTTGTTGTCTGTGTGTTTGGAATTTAAGGCTACTGTCAAGGTGGATTCCTAGGAATTTTCCCTCTGTGAGTCTTGTGATGGGTGAACCATTGAGCATTATGTTAAGTGGAACATTTGTGGCTTTGTTTCCAAACTGAATGAAGTAGGTCTTGTGAATATTGAGAGTAAGCTTGTTTGTCTTCATCCATGTTGATATTTTCTGTAATTCAGCATTAACAGTGTTGGCTAGTATGACTGGATTTGGGTGAGAGAAGACATATGTTGTGTCATCTGCAAATAATATGGGTTTGAGTAGTTGTGATGCATTCGGTAGGTCGTTTATGTAAATGAGGAATAGGAGTGGCCCCAGGACACTTCCTTGAGGGACTCCGACTGTAATTTGTTGTGTGGAAGAGTTCTCTCCATTTGTGTACACGTACTGGCTTCTGTTGCTAAGGTATGACTTTAGGTAGTTCAGGGGGTGCCCCCTAATACCATAGTGTGCTAATTTTGTGAGCAGTAAATCATGGTCGACTGTATCAAATGCTTTGCGTAGGTCTATGAAGATTCCCAGCGGGACTTCTTTCTTCTCAAGTGCGGTGTATAATAACTCTAACATGTGTGTTATAGCATCGTTTGTGCTCTTGTTAGTCCTGAATCCAAATTGACAGGGGTTGAGTACATTGTGTGAGACGAGGTAGGAATAGATCTGTCTATGAATTAATTTTTTTGAAGATTTTAGAAAGCAGTGGTAAATTTGAGATTGGTCTATAATTATTCAAGTCAGTTTGGTCACCTCCTTTGTGGATCGGGGTGACCCTAGCTATTTTGAGAATTGATGGGAAGGTAGAAGATTCAATGGATTCATTGAATAATGCTGCTATAATTGGTGACAGTACCTGTGAAGCTTTTTTGTACATAAAGGGTGGTAAGCTGTTCATGTCTCCTGCTTTGTTTTTAAGGGTGTTGATTATGAATGAGACTTCAATTGAGTTGGTAGGAGCTAGGAATAGTGTATCTGGGTAGGTGTTGGTGAGGTAGTCTGTTGGACGAGTGTTCGAGCTTGGGATTTTACTCGCTAGATTCTTTCCTATGGTGGAGAAGAAAACATTAAGACCGTTTGCAGTCTCTGTTGGTGAGAGTAGAGGTTCATCTGTTTTTGATAATTTGATGGTATTGTTCGTGGATATCTTTTTATTTCCTAGAATTGCAGATAGGGTTTTCCAGGTCTTTTTCATATCACCTTTTACGGTCTGGAGTCTGTTCTCATAATACAATTTTTTGGACCTTCTTATCAGGCTAGTAAGGATTGATGAGTAGCGTTTGGATTGTTCTCTGGTTATTAGACCTTTTCTGTATTTTTTCATATTGGTGCCTCTTGTTTATGGATTTAACCCTTTGGGGGTCCAAGGGAGGTCTCTGAAACTCGTTCTCAGGGTCCACGAATTTAAAAAAAAAAAAAAAAAAAATATTTCTTATGGAATGATAGAGAATCTTTTTCCGATCATAACGCCACAAAAATTATGAAATGTGATCGAAAACTAACGGAATTATGCTTTCGCGAAGTTAGCGGTAGCCATGACACTTACGCATCCGCGATTTCGCCCAGTTTGAGCCCTATTTTTGGCACATTCCAATGTTTCTGTCAACTGACATTATAGCTATTTCGCTAGAACTCCATTTTTTCTATCGATTGAGTACAAGAAACCGCCTATTTACCAATTTCAACTACCCAAAATAGTGGTCAGAAAATGGCAATTTCTCCAATTTCACACAAATTTCAAACGATGCCAATTTCAAAATAGGATCCATAATAAACAAGACAGACATTCCTGGCACTAAAATAACATCTTCTTTGTTCATTAGTTACGTCTCCAGGCCCCTCTTACATTACTTTTGCTTTCCATTTTGAATTTTTATTCTCACAAAAAAATAGAAGTTTTATTGTTATGTATACAACTGCATCATTGTAAAAATAGTATAAATAATATCAGAGCACTTGTGCATGAATATTAGACTCGCCAGTTGATGTGTATTGGACGCATGGTGTGATTTGTTTACTCTTGAACATCGTCAAAAATTGAACATTTTCACTACTTTGAGCTCAATTTCAAGGTACTTGTTATTGTCAAACCAATCAAAATCATCTTTATTTCTGTAATATATCTTCCATTCTATCAAATGAGAACAAGAAAACGAGAATACAACAATAAATACCATACGAAAATAGAATGCAAAGTCGCTGTTTTAAACCAAAAACACGGTCAGAGTTTTTTTTTCCTCATTATGCACTGTGTGGTGCAGGAATTTTTTTATACTGCGCACACTGACCGCACAGACCCATTCTATCACATCTAGGCCTAACAGCCTGTTTCTGCTTGATTTGAGGGCGCTAGAATTTAGGCGTACTAGTACGTCAATAACCCCAGTGCGTAAGACGTACTAGTACGACCAAAACCCCGAAAGGGTTAAGGATGCTGGGTGTTAGCCAGGGATTGTTAAGTCTCTTAGCTGTGATCTGTTTAGTTTTTTTAGGGCAATGTCTGTTATAGAGGTTGTGTGTTTTTTTTAAGAAAGTTCTTGATGCATTCATTAGTATCTGAATATGTTTCTAATTCATTAAGCCAGTCAATGTTTGTCATAGCTGATATAAAATTATTAACAGCTGACTCATTATGTAGTCTGAAGGTAACTTTTGTAATTTCTTGCAGCAAAATGCCTAGGTTAGTTATGAGAAAGGTAGGGTAGTGGTCTGTGGTGTTTTCTGTGATGATGCCTGGCCCATGGCCGGGCTCAGAGAGTAGATACTCTCGAAACTCTTCAAAGGTATAACTCTTCAAAGGTATGCCTGATTTTAGAGGGGATATAGTGTTAGTCCAGATGTGGTCTAATAACGAGGTACTATTCTCAGAGATTCTTGTAGGTTTTGATATTGTTGGTAGTAATAAGCAGTTGCTCATAGTGTTTGTGAATTCAGTTACCTGTGGGTCCTGGTCATGTAGGAGATTTATGTTGAAATCTCTTGTGAGCAGCAAATGATCTTTGTTAAGGCGTGAATCAATTATCAGGTTTCCTAGTTTTTCACTAAAGTGCTGGATGTTTGACTGTGGTAATCTGTAGATGTTTATCACTGTTTATCACTGTTGGTGTATGGAACACGGGTAGGAAGGGGGGGGGAGGGAGGCGAGATTGTTATGCATCAATATGATGCTAATATCATCTCTACGGCTTATTTATGTATCACAATTCATCTAATATGACATATTAAACAATATTAACCCTTTCGGGGTTTTGGTCGTACTAGTACGTCTTACGCACTGGGGTTATTGACGTACTAGTACGCCTAAATCCTAGCACCCTCAAATCAAGCAGAAACAGGCTGTTAGGCCTAGATGTGATAGAATGGGTCTGTGCGGTCAGTGTGCGCAGTATAAAAAAATTCCTGCACCACACAGTGCATAATGAGGAAAAAAAAACTCTGACCGTGTTTTTGGTTTAAAACAGCGACTTTGCAGTCTATTTTCGTATGGTATTTATTGTTGTATTCTCGTTTTCTTGTTCTCATTTGATAGAATGGAAGATATATTACAGAAATAGAGATGATTTTGATTGGTTTGACAATAACAAGTACCTTGAAATTGAGCTCAAAGTAGCGAAAATGTTCGATTTTTGACGATGTTCAAGAGTAAACAAATCACACCATGCGTCCAATACACATCAACTGGCGAGTCTAATATTCATGCACAAGTGCTCTGATATTATTTATACCATTTTTACAATGATGCAGTTGTATACATAACAATAAATCTTCTATTTTTTTGTGAGATTAAAAATTCAAAATGGAAAGCAAAAGTAATGTAAGAGGGGCCTGGAGACGTAACTAATGAACAGAGAAGATGTTATTTTATTGCCAGGAATGTCTGTCTTGTTTATTATGGATCCTATTTTGAAATTGGCATCGTTTGAAATTTGTGTGAAATTGGCCAAATTGCCATTTTCTGACCACTATTTTGGGTAGTTGAAATTGGTAAATAGGCGGTTTCTTGTACTCAATCGATAGAAAAAATGGAGTTCTAGCGAAATAGCTATAATTTTAGTAGACTGAAACATTGGAATGTGCCAAAAATAGGGCTCAAAGTGGGCGAAATCGCGGATGCGTAAGTGTCATGGCTACCGCTAACTTCGCGAAAGCATAATTCCGTTAGTTTTCGATCAAATTTCATAATTTTTGTGGCGTTATGATCGGAAAAAGATTCTCTATCATTCCATAAGAAAAAATATTTTTTTTTTTTTTAAATTCGTGGACCCTGAGAACGAGTTTCAGAGACCCCCCTTGGACCCCCAAAGGGTTAATAACATAGAAACATGATATATACTCTAGAATGAATAAAATATGCCATTACGAATGTGAGGAGTAAGTGGTGGTGGTGTTATTGTTGGGTTTATAAGGCCCACTGAGAGAAGCCGTACATATTAGTGGTAGTGGAGGCAGCATCAGAAGCCACCACCACTATTCACACTGAAACATTGTACATAATTTATAAATAAGAAATATTTACACTTTAATTTATAAATAAGAAATATTTACACTTACCTTGGAGGAGATGTTAGTTTAATTAGTTAGTTTGATGGAGGAGATGCTGGCAGAGGTTTAGGGTGGTGGAAGATAGCAGGGCAGCGTATGTTCAGTGGCTCTATATTCCTCCAACAACATTGGAGAGTTACTTTCGTGTCCTTTTTCTATCGCTTAATCGCTTAACTTACTTGCTACACTGTTAATGCTACACTTTATTGCTGGCTGGTGCTATACCCTTTATCGACTTCTGCTGCTTTAGTATCGTACATATAGTAGAATCACTGAAGAAGGCACATTCTCTTCCTCCTCCACTTTGGTACAGTGCTCCCTCATGTTTCGGTCATAATCCGTTCCAGGAGCTAGACCTTAACTCGAATTGCTCGAAAGTCGAAACCTTATTTCTCATAAGAAATAATGTAAATACAATTAATCCGTTCCACCCAAAAATATTCACAAAAAATTCATTTTTTTTACTTACACAAAACAATTTTAAAGTAATAAATTTATAATTAAACATTTAAAATAACATTTACTTACCTTTATTTAAGAGAGTTGCTGGCATCTGGAAGATAGGAAGGAGGACAGGGAAAGGGGTTAGTGTTTGGAAGGGGAATCCTCACTCCCTGCATGACTGCTACATTCTTTGCATGCCTGCTACACTCCCTGCATGACTGCTACACTCCCTGCATGACTGCTACACTCCCTGCATGACTGCTACACTCCCTGCATGACTGCTACACTCCTTGCATGCCTGCTACACTCCTTGCATGCCTGCTACACTCCTTGCATGCCTGCTACACTCCTTGCATGCCTGCTACACTCCTTGCATGCCTGCTACACTCCCTGCATGCCTGCTACACTCCCTGCATGCCCAACCCTGCTCTCTACACTCCCTGCATGCCTGCTACACTCCCTGCATGCCTGCTACACTCCCTGCATGCCTGCTACACTCCCTGCATGCCTGCTACACTCCTTGCATGCCTGCTACACTCCTTGCATGCCTGCTACACTCCTTGCATGTCTGCTACACTCCTTGCATGTCTGCTACACTCCTTGCATGCCTGCTACACTCCTTGCATGCCTGCTACACTCCTTGCATGCCTGCTACACTCCCTGCATGCCTGCTACACTCCCTGCATGCCTGCTACACTCCCTGCATGCCTGCTACACTCCCTGCATGCCTGCTACACTCCCTGCATGCCTGCTACACTCCCTGCATGCCTGCTACACTCCCTGCATGCCTGCTACACTCCTTGCATCCCTGCTACACTCCCTGCATGCCTGCTACACTCCCTGCATCCCTGCTACACTCCTTGCATCCCTGCTACACTCCTTGCATCCCTGCTACACTCCCTGCCTTCCTAGTGGCACTGGGATGCCACTTGGAAGCTTCTTTGGACCCATGGTGACTTATTTCACAGTGACAATCACTAAACCAGCAATAAACAGAATAAATTTATTGTGAAATGTTTGAAAGAGCGCTCTGGGTAATGTTCTCTCAGTGGTAAACAACGCTAGACTGGTGTCCTGCGCGGCGAGGCGGACAGGTCTTGTACGGACCAATACACGAGGGAAAAATTGACCGAAAAAAGCACTCGAAACGCGAAATCACCGATATTCGGAATCACCGAAACACGAGGGACCACTGTACTTTGCTACGAGTTTTTTCTTGAATTCTATCATGTTTCTCACCTTCTTTACCAAAAGGCTGGCACTAGGAGCTTTCTTTGGGCCCATGGTGGCTTATTTAGCAGTTGCAAGCACAAAAAACAATGGATTATGAAATGTATCATATGAACCCGTGGGATGATGGTCACTCGCCCATAAACAATGCCACACTGACTCTCTGAATGTTGTGTGGGAGCCTGTGTGTAATTTTTAGTTTAGTATCTTTATTATGCACCCCATACCCATCCTGTGGGCGGTAGTCAAAAGATTACAGAGGTACATAATTGGTCCATTGACTGGACTCCAAAGTTTTGATAGCTGAACAAGTTACAGCGGTAATGAACTAGATCTGGTCACAATTATGACAAGTTACAAAGGTAATGAGCTCCAGGTAGAGCTGGTTACAATCATGACAAGTTACAAAGGTAATGAATCATAATCACTTCATATATAGTTACAATCATGAACAAATTACACATGCACACACATATCCATACACACACACACACGCACATACAACAGGCACAGTTTTCAATCGACATGTGCATAGGACAAAATGGTAATCAATACACATACATACACACACACACACACACACACACACACACACACACACACACGTGGCAATGCTTTATTTACAGGGAGCAAAGTCAGGGTATTTTTCCAGAATGGTCTGTAATATACCACTGTGGATAAAATACTTTGACATATCTTGAATATTTCTGAGTGAGTTGTCTCTGAATTCATTAATTTTATCGCACTCCAGTACATAATGACGCAGGGTGTGACAATAATCCAACTGGCAAAGTTTACATTTTGTTTGGTCTACATCTGGTGGTGGTGATTTAACCTGCCAAAGATACTTGTAACCCAGCCGGAGGCGGGCGGTAGTGACATCCAAGAGTCTGCTTATTTTGTTGGATGCACTATAGACATGTGGCTCCTCCTGCATGATAGAATGATGATAGATGGACTGACTGGTGTCAATCTCCCTGAGTCTTAAGTCAATAAAATTCAGTTGAAGTTCTTTTCGTATTATTGTTCTCAAACTGCTAACTGACAAGCCAAGATTGTAATCTATCCCCTATTTGAAAGCATAAAACTTAGCCAATTTATCAGTTCTATCATGCATCTGAAGACCAATGTGAGATGGAATCCACAGCATGTGCACTCTGACTCTACTATCCAGAATCCTACCATACATGTGCCTGGCTTCTGACACGAGCATGCTACAAGTTATACTTGATGAGTTGAGAGCATTTATGGATGACAGAGAATCAGTTACAATTAGAGAGTTAACCTTAGATACATGGACGCATTTGAGTGCAAGGAGTATGGCAAACAGTTCTGTCTGAAGGGTAGAGGCCCAGTTATTGATGCGTGCTCCAATTTCTTTAAGAGAGCCATCACTCTGTATGACAACAGCAGCACTACCAGCTGCACCAGTGGATTGGTGAACAGAACCATCAACGTAAATAATTTGTGAGAGAGTGTGCTGTTTGGCTAAATTATCAATACAGTTTAAGGCATCATGTTTGGCTTCAAGGCGAAGCTTTGGTTGTGATTAAAGAAGTAGTTTGGGGGGAAATGGAGGGATGGTAGTTTGGAATGGGGTAATATTCCATGGAGCGGAGAAGTGCCGCTGTTGCCTTACTTGCCACAGATCATGTATCTGATTCATGCGGAGGTCGGTTCCAGTTTTTTTGATCCATCTGGAGGGATGTTCACCGGTGCTGAGGAAAGTTTGGAGGGCTTCTGTGCAGGGGTTTGAATGGGCTTGCCTGAGTATATTAACCCCAATTAGGATATTTCTTTCAGTAACACGATCTCTGATGCTTGGAATATCAAGTTCTTTCTGCATATTTAAAATTTTGGCAGTACGAGGACATCCTAAAATGATCCTCATTGCTACGTTCTGCAGTTTTTCCAGCCCTCCAAGCTTCCAGTCAGACACAAGAGCAAGTAGTGGCGCAGCATAATCAACCAATGATCTAATATAAGCAAGATACATCATTTTCACAATTTTAACATTAGCACCATACCTGGGGTGAAACCCTGCCATAACTCTAAGTGCTCTCAGCCTTTCTTTGTATTGACGACAAAGTCTCGTTACAACAGGTCCAAGTAGTGGGACCTCAAAGCCTAGATACCTGTATCTGTTTACATATTCTAGAAGAGACCCATCATGCAACTGGATCTGGCGAACTGTGCCTCTCTGTCGAGGAGGATGCCTATTGAGTATCTTTGTTTTATCAGTAGAGATTATCAACCCCAGGTCCTGACACGAGGCTAGTACATGGTTAAGGATGTTTTGGGTGTTGGAGAATCCAGTGGTGTGAATCATTATATCATCAGCAAAACTGATCATATAAGGATGGGGCTGGCTAGGCATAGCATTAAGTAAGGCATTAATTAGAATATTGAATATAGTGGTACTGAGCACACCTCCCTGTGGGGTTCCTAATTCAAAGTCTTTAGTTATAATTCTATGCCCCTGGAACAACACAGAAGACGTTCTGTTGGACAGGTAGCCTTTAATCCAGCGGAGAAGCCATCCTCCAACATCCATTCTGGCAAGTTCACTAATGATTACATGTCGGTTGGCAACATCAAAAGCAGATTTAAGGTCAAGGAAGGTAGTGTATGAGCTGTCAGTGTGCAGAGTGAGAAAGGTAACTATGCAATGGTGCACACTCCTTCCATGCATGAAACCATGCAATCGGGGGGACGAAAAAATTTTGATTCTGTACATGAGACGATTCAGAATCATCCTCTCAAATGTTTTACATAAGCAGCTAGTAAGAGATATTGGGCGAAATGAGTTTTGTTTAATGGGCTTTGGAATGGGAATGATGAGGCTGTTGGTCCAAGATTTAGGGAGCTCCCCAGTTACATAGCTCATGTTGTATAATTCGAGTAAAGGATTGCCTGGTACTCGACACAGCAATCTTAGTATATTGTAGGTAATACCATCCTCACCAGGCGACGTGGAGTTGCCTTTAGTTAGTGCTGCATCAAGTTCAAAGTCAGTGAAAGGAATGTTACAGTCATCTTCCTTGCTGAGCATAAAACAAACAAGTCTCTCCCTAGCATCATATTTGTCATTTAATTTCGCCTGTGTGGTACTGGGAAGATTTTCATAGCTTGATGTAACAGCCCAAGCACTGACTAGCTCATTCGCCCTATGTAAGGGATGAGGGTGCGCTATCTGACCAGTTTTGTTACCCTTAATTCTATTTATGTCCCTCCTAGCTCGGCTAAGTGGGGTGTGAGCATTGAGACCATTGTTGTTGTATGTTCGCCGGTACATCCGGCCCGGGTCTTCTCCAAATGGTGACCCGGCATTGGCCCCCTGGGTAGAGGGTGTCGGTCATCTTCTTCTTTCTTTCTTTCTTGCTGTGGCTCCCCATGATGGGGAGTGTCTTCTGACGTCGCATCTTCATCAGCAGATCTTGGTACTTCAGGCTGTGGTTCTACCTACATAGGAAGAAGAAGGATGGGGGATAAGAAAGAAGGAAGTGAGAGAAAGAATAGCTGTAGTGGGTAGTCTTGGTCGTCGTCGGGGTTCTCCGGCGTCGTCATCGAGGGGGCGGGTGGGTGGCTAGGACTGGGAGCAGTGTCTCCAAGTCATGGGTGGCCAGGTAAACCAGCCGGGCTGCTTTGTCCTCGCGGGTCAGATCCCCAGGTGCCATCGGGAAGTGCCTGCGGCGGATGGCCGTCGTTGCAGGACAGTCAAGCATGTAGTGAACTAGAGGCTTTGGAACCATCTGGTCGCAGTGGCGGCAAAGCTCCTCACTCATGCGTTCGATTGAGAAACATTGAGAAATTTTTCCCAGTCAGTTTGCCGCAGCTCTGTCATACGCTCTCTGGCAGCAGCAAGGGCAGTTTGAAAGAGCTTCAGCATTCCAGGGGTACGATGTTTTCTATAGGCTAGGCCTAGTCTGCGAGCAGTACGTTTCAGTGTTCGAAGTTTGTGTGTAAGCCAGGCTGTACGGACACGTTCCATACCACTGCCGAATCACGAAAAAAATCATGAACCTTGAGTCTATTTTTTACCAAAAAAAGGTGCTGAAAGGCAAAATTCACAAAACACGATGCCGCTTTAACTCAGGGGTCCACTGTGCACCGCAAAGTTGCTGTTTTAAACCAAAAATACAGTCGCAGTTTTTTTTCTCGTGCACTGCTTGCTGCAGGATTTTTTTTATACTGCACACTGACCATGCAGACCCATTCTTTCATATGTAGGCTTACCAGCTTTCTCCCACAAAATTTGAAGCCACTAGAATTTTGGCGTAGTATTATGGAACCAACACTAGCTTCAAAGCCGTAATATTATGGAACTTGGTTGTTAAGTGAGGAGTGCCTGTATTACATTCCAAATTGTTGCTGTTCTTGTTTTGTTGTTACATAGTTATAATAATCATATTTTCCATGTATAAACGGTCTTGTTTTTACCATTGGGTCTTATTATTAATAGCTGCACTTTTGAAGGAATAATGACATTCCTCATGCTGTATAACATGTTAACTCTTAGAAAAATAATAATTCATAACACTGGTTATGACTTCTTGATTTATTCTTGCCTTTAGTTGTTATTATCATATTAAATTTTAACTTTGAAGACATGTATACTGATGTATGGTTGATCCCTTATTTTTTTTAGATGTGATGGAAACTCAAGTTGTGGTACCACAGCAGGTGTTTAACAAGTGAATGGGTCATCACGTGTCACACGACAAACACCCATGGCTGCAGACGCTCTCCTCATTTCTTACTGAATAAAACCTCGCTTTTCAGAACTCACTTCTGTACATTGTCTTATGTCGGTATACATGAGTTAATAAAGTAAGGTAATTGAAAGTTATTTCAGGGTACAATAATGTACATATATGTAGACTACATGCCGAGGAGAGAGACAGGGAAAAATAATAATTTTTTTACAAGTTCATGATTATAATAAATTCAATTAGGCAACAGTGAATTTATGCAAAATAAATTAGGCAACAGTGAATTTATGCAAAATAAATTATTTACCAATGTATAGTGTGGCTGTACTGAAAGAACTGTACCATTTTTTAAAACTTTGAATAGAATTTGTTGTATTGTTTACATAATGTTTTCTAATAGTATACAGTATAAATGTAGGAAGCTTTACAAAACTTTGAAAATCTATTACAATGCATAGAGTTTTTTACAAAATTATATCAGTGTTCACATTGCTTTACAACCTTTGTGAAATAACTTTAGAAACAAATAGTCTCACAGAGAAAAAAACATATTGGATTTTTGTTTATTAATTATTCACAAAAAATCCAGTAAAATAAATGTGAGTATATATTGAAACGTGTGTTTATCATGTCTGAAATACTGGAAGAAGAAGCTTCTGCTGCTGCTGCTGCTCCAGCAACAGAACTTACAATTGATTTAGAAGAGAAAACACATGAAATACCTGAGGAAGAATCTGTTCCAGCAGAAAGTCATTCAGAAGAGAAAGCATATGAAATACTTGAATCTGCTCTGGCAACAGAAATTAAAGTTCCTTCAGAAGAGAACTCTGAAATACTTGAAGAGAACTCTGCTCCAGCAACACAAGTGAAGACATACCAATGCTTAGAGTGTGTAAAAGATTTTCCAACCATATCCGAGTTGCTGTCACACAGAGCAATTCATATGGAAGATAAACCACACCAGGATTTAGTGGTCCAAAATGATTTTTCACTTAATTCTGATTTATTGAAACACATGGATATTCATTCAGGACCAAAACCATACCAGTGTTCTTTGTGTCAAAAAGAGTTTTTGCAAAAAACTTACTTAGTAAGACACATGAGACTTCATAGCGGAGTGAAACCATTTCAGTGTACAGAATGTCCAAAAAACTTTTCATATAAAGCTGGTTTAATTACTCACATGAGAGTTCATACAGGAATAAACCCATTTCATTGTTCTTTGTGTGTTAAAGATTTTTCAACAAAATCTAATTTAATAAAACACCTCAAAAATCATCTTGGGGTGAAACCTTATCAATGCATAGTATGTTCCAAGCGCTTCTCAAATAAATTTGATTTAGTAAAACACTTGAGGATTCATACTGGAGAGAAGCCATACCAGTGTTCAAAATGTCAGAAAGATTTCTCTGATAAATCTGATTTAACAAAACACATGAGAATTCATACACAAGTAGTGGAGCCGTATCAGTGTTCAGAGTGTGATAAAGTTTGTTCCAATAAGTATGATTTAGTAAATCACATGAGAAATCATACAGGAGAGAAAGCACATCAGTGTTCACAGTGTTTAAAATTCTATTCGAGTAAATCAAATTTAGCTAGACATATGGCAAGGCATACTGGAGATAATGATATCAGTGTTTAGTGCCAGAAATTTTTCTATTGCAGTAAATATATTTAATAAGTCACATGAAAAATCATATGGGAAAGAAACCACATTAATTCTTTAAGTGAATGAGAGTTCATTTTGTGTGAAAAATATTACTGTGCTCATTGTGTCTTAAAAGATTTTATAAATCATTTATTAAAATGCATGAAAAATTCATATTAGAGAATAATAGGTGGAGTAGGTGGCAGTTGTGACAGTAACAGTAATGACCCGAGGCCAGGCTCTGCGAGTAGAAAAACTCTTGAAACTCATCAAAGATATATCAAAAGTGTGTAACCAATCAACATTGTTGTTTCTCAGTGGATTTTGTCTCGTATTTCCAGAGTCTGTTAAATCAAGGTCTGTTAACCCTTAAACTGTGTATGACTTGGATCATACATCTGGGGATTAGGCTGTGTATGACTTGGATCATACATTTGGGGACTAAGCTGTGTATGACTTGTATCATACATCTTTGGAGTAGGTTGTGTTTGACTTGGATCAGGCATCTGGGGACTAGGCTGTGTACAACATGGATCATATATTTGGGGACTAGGCTGTGTATGACTTGGATCATACATTTGGGGACTAGGCTGTGTATGACTCACGGTGTATGCCCAATTTTTTCGTGCCTTCAACTTTGCTGTGAGTCACCATTTTAGGTCTTGGGTTAACCATTTGGGTTACCTACCACCACCTCTTGCCTAGGAAAAAACTGTAGGATCAGTTGGGTCCACATAGTGTATCATGGTGAAACAGTACAAGACCAGGTGGGTCCACATAGTGTATCATGGTGAAACAGTACAGGACCAGGTGGGTCCACATAGTGTATCATGAGGAGACAGTGTCTCAGAAGCACATGTAATCAACTACGTTCCTTCCCAGCAAATAGAGTATGATACTGGCAGAAAGATGCCTTGCTTGTTCTAAATTTATTAGTTTCACAATAATAGCAGTGGAATTCAGTCAGTGCACACTTCAGCATGAAATTTATTTTCCCAGGATTTGCCAATCAGTCATTGTGGCTTGTTTCCCAATTTTGATAGGGTTTCAAACTGGCAAGAAACTGTAATAAATTTGTTCCAAATTTATTACTTACTTATTTGTTCCAAATTTATTGTAATACAGTGGTACCTCTACTTACGAGCAGCTCCCAACTCGAACAATTATGTAAGTGTATTTTTGTAGGTGCTTTTGTAAGTGTATTTTTGGGGGTCTGCAATGGATTAATCTAATTTTCATTATTTCTTTTGGGAAAAAATTCCTTCAGTATCGGCACTTGAATGGCCGTCTGGAACGAATTTTGCTCGTAACTCGAGGTACCATTGTATTATAATCTTCACAGTGTAATTCAGCCAAAACATGTATAGATAAATTTACCATAGAATTTTCCCCAAAAAATAAAGTCAAACAATATGACTTGTTTCTACATTTCGAGGAGTATCACAATTTGACATACAGTGGACCCCCGGTTTTTGTAATTTATTCGTTCCAGAATGCTGTTCAAGTGCCATTACCAAACGAATTTATTCCCATAAGGAATAATGTAAATTAGACTAGTCCTTTTAGACCCCCAAAAATACACTTACAAAAGCACTTACAAAAATACACTTACAAAAATACACTTACATAATTGTTCGAGTTTGGAGCATAACGAACACCGGGGGTCTACTGTAATTGAAATATCACAAGATTTCCTTGTAGGTAATATTAGAAGACAGATGCAACCACCAAAAAAAGAAAAAAAATTGTAGAATTTACAGCGAATATTGAAACTGGGGCTATGACTCACTGTGCTTCTCTGCATTTTTCAAGTGCTAAAACTCTTAAACACCGCTATTATCATACTGTACATTGTGTTGGACATTGAAAACAAAACATTTATAAATACTAAAAATTTGGCTTAGTTAATTGGAAAGTGAGAGTACTCCTAGGAGTATTTACTCCGGTGTTGACGATCAGTGATGTATTTCACCCACTTCATCACTATCAATTGGTAAACTTTTCATTCTTTATATTTTTCTTACAAAAATTGAACAATTTAAAATGGTAAGATAATCTTTTTTTTTTAATTTTCATTCTATTCACACACACTGTTCCTGGTCTGACATGGTTTAAGGGTTAAATCATATGCTATCATGTAAATGTGTTGTTTGATTAGAATACACTACAAGAGCCTGGGTAGGTGTTCGAGGTACTGAAGGTTTCAGCAGCTATGATAATATCATTAGATTGTATAGTTGCAGATACAGTATAGTGACTCTGTTCTTGTGGTATTAATATGCAAAAACATTATTGTAAAACTTAATATGAGAGAAAAAAGCTCTAGCTAAAAAAAAAATTTTTTTTTAACTAGGACTATCTAGAATAAATTTGGGTACTAGCCCTTTGTGGGTCAGCACTTGGACATGGTAAACTGCATTGCCTGCAACTTCCTATACAGTGAAGCTGTACGTACAGAGGCTGATCAACAGCTGTCATCTGCTCTTTGTCATGCATGGCAACACTTCTGGTTGGCAGGTTCAGACTTACCTACTTACCTTAGTCTGCTGGTCTTTTAAGGTTTTTCAAAGCCCTGTTATGATGAAAGTCCTTTTAAGGGACTTCTATCTTCCGGTCACATTGCTGCTAAGAGACTCATTTCTGTCATTTATTCATCAGGAATAGCATCCTGATAAAAGTCTTCTCAGATGACCCACTCACTGACTCCTGAAGGAGAGAGTGTGATGTAGAACTGAGGGTCAACAAAAGGAACACATAAAAGACCTGGGAATAATTATATCAGCTGACCTTTCTTTAAAGACCATAACAAGATAAAGATCACGACAGCCAGGAAAATGACAGGGTGGGTATTGAGAACTTTCAAAACAAGGGAAATAATGCCGATGGTGACACATCAAATTGCTAGTGCTCCCACATTTAGAATATTGCTCATTGCTGACGGCCCTGTTCAAAGCAAGAGAAACATCAGACCTGGAACAAATGCAGAGATCGTTTATGGCTCACATTGAGCCAGTAAAGCACCTAAATTACTGGGAATGCCTTCAAGTCTTGAACAAGTACTCATTGGAGAGGAGGAGAGAGAGAGATGCATGATAATATATACAGTGGTACCCCGGTTTACGTAATTAATTCGTTCCAGAATGCTGTTTAAGTGCCGTTACCAAACGAATTTGTTCCCATAAGGAATAATGTAAATTAGATTAGTCCTTTTAGACCCCCAAAAATACACTTACAAAAGCACTTACAAAACTACACTTACATAATTGTTCGAGTTTGGAGCAGTACGTAAACCAGGGGTCCATACCTGGAAAGTACTCGAGGGCCTGGTCCCAAATCTGCACACTGTCGTAACAACATACTGGAGTGAGAGATATGGGAGAAAGTGTAAAATAAATCCAGTGAGGAGCAGTGGTGCAGTGGGGACAATAAGGGAACACTGTATCAACATCCGGGGTCCCAGACTATTCAACATCTTACCAGAAGATACAGTGGACCCCCGGAGTTCGTCATTAATTCGTTCCAGAATGCTGCTCAAGTGCCGTTACCAAACGAATTTGTTCCTATAAGGAATAATGTAAATTAGATTAGTCCTTTTAGACCCCCAAAAATACACTTACAAAAGCACTTACAAAAATACACTTACATAATTGTTCGAGTTTGAAGCATTACGAACTCCGGGGGTCCACTGTATCAGAAACATGGCTGGAACAAGTGTAGAAGCCTTCAAAAGGAAACTGGACAAGTATCTTTACCAGGTGCCAGATCAACCAGGCTTTGATGGATATGTGGGGCAGCTGGCCTCCAGCAGCAACAGCCTGGACCAGGCAAGCACCATATGAGCCTGGCTCGTCTGGTGACTGTTGACTGGGCTCCGAGAGTAGTGAAACTCTCAAAACTCTTCAAAGGTATATCAAAGGCAAAGGTACCATTACTAGCCCTCTGTTGGGAGCCCAGTGGTCCTATTCCTGTGGGTGTGGATGGATGCTTGTTGTCTGGGCTCCGAGAGTAGTGAAACTCTGGAAACTCTTCAAAGGTATATCAAAGGCAAAGGTACCATTAGTAGCCCTCTGTTGGGAGCCCAGTGGTCCTATTCCTGTGGGTGTGGATGGATGCTTGTTTTCATGGTGCCAGTGGACCTACGGTAGTGACACACCATGTCTTTGAGTAAAAGTTGTGTAACAGTTACATACAGTGGTACCTCGGTTAACGATATTTTTTCGTTCCAGAATGCTGTTCAAGTGCCATTACCAAACGAATTTATCCCCATAAGGAATAATGTAAAATAGACTAGTCCTTTTAGACCCCCAAAAATACACTTACAAAAGCATTTAAAAAAAATAAACTTACATAAAAGGGCGAGTTTGGGGACCATCGTTAACCGAGGTACCACTGTACTTTAGTGTCAGTGATGTGTAGTCAGTATCTTCATTTTGGTATTATCAGTGGTTCAGGTCTTTTCAAAACTCAGTAAAGCTGGCTCTAATCAGGGTCAACCAACCCCAACTTTGGGCTAAAACCTCAGTTCTGAGGTAACTAAGTCTGATCACCCCATGGCCTTCAGAAGTCCAAGGACTAACTTGTGTATTTCTCTCTGTCTCTGGGACTCTGTGACTAGGCAAAATGAAATTTGATTTTGTAGTCAAATTATTTTTGTGCTCATATAGGACCACCAGCAACATAAAATAATAATTGTAATGTGGGTTGATTAGCAATTCCTCCAGTGGCAGGGTGGAGCTTTCCTTTCAAACTTCACCCTAATGTAAGTAAACTACTGGACAGAATGAAACTTTATCAACTAACTGATTGTCTTTTAATCACAGCCCTGGCATCTTCCACAGTGCATCAGAGGCTTATTAATTGCTCTTGTAACAGCCAGCAAGAAGTTTCCTGAAAGATACCGTTACAACTACCTTTGATATTATTCCTGAAATTTTATCATCCCCGTCCACCAACCTAGCCTTGGATTCATAACCCATTTAAAATGGGGGTCATTGGCATCTACTAAGGGCACATAATAGTAGGAATTGAACTTTTTTCTTTCCTTCCTCAGATAGTCAAAAATACCCCATATACCTTCCTATTCTTTCAGCCTCAGTAGTGGGGATATTTTTTCCTTTGAAAAAACTCCTACAGGTCCTTGATGAATGTATAGAGATCAGTGTCCATCTTTTGTTGCATTCCTTCAGAAGGTAGTGCTGTGGCGGTTGTCACTCCACCTGGTGAAATTGTACAGCTGTGGAGTGTCAGGAAAGATATCAGGATGCCATTCTCCATGCCATCTGATGGCAGAAGTACTGCTGGAAGCTATCAGATAGAAGAGTATCAGTGGGAGGTGTGTAACTCGTAGTATTTTTTTCTGGTTTGTCCTCTACCATTACTTGCTGAAAGACTATTACTCTTGTCTAAATATGTGGTTTTGCTTACCCTTGCTCAGTTACTTTTGGTGGTGTCAACCTGGTTAGGGGTGGAGATGGTTTCTGAGAACAATTGCGCTATTCATCGCATGAAAGAGGATCACTTCTCAGGGTTGATTAGTGGCTTCTTGCTCATTGTCAAGGATGCTTCCATCTTTATTTTATGCTAGATTAGATGATTCAGTTGTCTCCTGGCTATGTGGCTGTTCCAATGCATCTAGATTCCCACACCTGTAATCTCTTCCTTGTGTGTAGATCTCCCTATCTGCTTCTTCTATGGGGTTTGATATTGATTGGACTCTTAACAAATGATCTCCACAACAACAATCATTTCCCTTTTTCTCATTATAGTGTAAATGTAAAATAAACTCAGTAAAGAGCAGAGGTGTAACGGACACAAAATAGAATATGTATTGTATTACAATCCATGGTCTGCAGCTGCTCAGTCTGCTACCAGCAGATATCAGAAATATTGTTGAAATAAGTGTAGCAGTTTTCAGGAGGATACTCGATAACTATCTCTGCCAAATATGTTACTGGTGATGAGTATGTGGCGCAGTGGGCCACCAGACAAACAGCGTAAAAGCCTGGCCCTGGGCTAGGCTGCAAGAGTAGGAAGATTATCGAAACTGGTCACAGGTATATTACAGGTGCTTTGAATGGAACAGTCAGTCAAACAGTGCTCTTTAGGCAAGAGAGAAAGCACAAGTGATTTCAGTAGTGTCACCATTGACATTATTTTCTTGTTTTGAAAGTTCTTGTTATTCACCCTCTCATTTTTCTGGTTTTGGCATCATTTACCTTGTGTTTTCTAAATAGGTTATCTGAAATTATTGTACCCAGGTGTTGCTTCAACACTAGACTTTCTAGTACACCTCTTAAGTAGGATAACATTTCAAGTACAGTGGTACCCCGAGTTTCGGCCATAATTCGTTCCAGAAGGCTGTTCGAGTGCCGTTACCGAACGAATTTGTTCCCATAAGGAATAATGTAAATTAGATTAGTCCATTTCAGACCCCCAAAAATACACTTACAAAAACACTTACAATAATACACACAATTGTTCAAGTTGGGAGCTGTACGAAACTCGGGGTACCACTTTACCTAGAGACCTTAAAGCTTTTTGGCTACTCCACTATCTTGTGTACACTCATCATGCATTTTTTGAATGCCAGGATGTTATTGTCTTCAGTTTTTTGACTTAGAAAAAATTAATACACATTGGATAATATCACGTCTTGTCCCAAGTACATTCTTTTAGTCTAGGGGCTAACTGGAACTCTTGTTTCAAGGCATTTATGGCAGACACTTTTGTGTTTGGCTCAATAACAGTCTTTCCCAAGCCTTTGCTCAGGCAGGAGGTATCCCACAAGAATGCATAAAGTGCTTTGCACAATGATTTTATCTAATAGTTATAGTTTTAGCTATGTTAAATTTGAATGATTTTGCCATTACTCATACTGGCACACATTTGACATTTACATTGATAAACTACAGTTGACTGCAATACCACTTGAACCAGCTCACATCCTTAGGTGTTTAGTATGCAAAACAAATTTTATAACCTTCCTGAAAGTTGCATGTAATAGACTGGATTTATTTAGAATTTTCTCATTGTTCCTGAGGTAGTAATAGGCGAATTCTCCTTAGGCTTCTCTACATTAACTATTTTTGGACCTGGTGTCATTCTTCAGGAATTGCATTTGTGTCTAGGGCCTTTGTTCCCAGTCAGAAGTTTATATGCATATCCTAATGTTCTTTCCTTAAGAGACTGCAGTTATACCTATCATTTCCACTGTCTTTTTAGCTTTCATGGCATTTATGATCCTGCAACCTTTAAAATTATCACTGATGTTATTAAAATTGCTCTTTCAATCATCACCTCTCTATTACAGTCCTTCAGTCTCTACTCTCAGGTTCTTGTTGCTTACCTCACTTTTACTCCCTTTTCAGTATATTTTTTTATTAACACATCGGCCATGTCCCATTTAGGGTTTATTTTTTTATTAACACATCAGCTGTTTCCCACTGATGCAGTGTGACCTGAAAAAGAAGAAACACTTTCATCGTCATTCACTCCATCTCTGTCTTGCCAGAGGCGTGCTTACACTACAGTTCAAAAACTGCAACATATTTCCATCCCTCCTTCAGAGCACAGGCACTGTACTTCCTGCCTCCAGGACTCAAGTCCAGCAAACCGGTTTCCCTGAACTCCTTCATAAATGTTACATTGCTCACACTCCAATAGCACATCTAAGTCATAAAAACTATTTACCTCCACTAGCTCCTATCTTACACGCTCACGCATACTTGCTAGAAGTGTAAGCTCCTTGCACACAAAACCTCCTTTACCTCCTCCCTCCAGTCTTTCCTAGGACAACCCCTACCCCACTATAGATTTATATGCCTTCCAAGTCAGTCTTTCGTTCCATCTTTCTAAATGTCCAAACAACCTCAACACCCCCTCCTCAGCCCTCTAGATATTACTTTTAGCTACCCCGCACCTCCTCCTAATCTCCAAGCTATGGATTCTCTGCATAATATTCATACTGTACATTGCTCTCAGACATAACATCTCCACTGCCTCCAGCCTTCTCCTTGTTGCAACATTACAACCCGTGCTTCACACCCATGTAAGAGCGTTGATACCACTATACTCTAATACATTTGCCTCTTTGCTTCCATTGATAAAGTTCTTTGTCTCCACAGACTTCTCAGTGCACCACTCACCTTTTTTTTCCCCTCATCAATCCTGTGATTCATCTCTTTCATAGACTGACAAGTCCACTCTCAAATATCTGAGTATATTCACTTCTTTCATTCTCCCTCCCTCCAATCTGGTATCCAGTCTTTCATTACCTAGATTTTTTGTTATCCTCACCCCCTTGCTCTTTTCTATGTTCACTTTTAATCTCCTTCTTTACGTACCCTTCCAAACTTGTCCACCAACCTCTGCAACTTCTCTCCAGAATCTCCCAAAAGCACAGTGCATCAGCAAAAGCAACTGTGACAACTCCCACTCTTAATCCAACAACTCTTCCCAACACCCGAGCATTCACTTCTCTTACAACCCCATCTATAAATACAGTAGAGCCCCCACTTATATGGCAGGTTAGGTTCCAGGCTACTGCTGGAAAGCGGACATTGCTGGAAAGCAGAATGCCATTTTTTTTCCACTTATAAATGCATATAAATGCCAGATAATAAGTTTACACTAACATATATTAAGTTAGCAGTAGAACTAGGCATTTAAAAAAACAATGAAAAGTAAAATACACACAGTACACTCATTACTTACCTCAAAATATTTGTATTCTTAATGTAGGGTGAGAGGTGAGTAGTGTTTATTGTAAGAAGTCAGGTGTGGAAGGTATGGTAGCCCGCTTGGCCACCCCACCCACATGTAATATACTACAACATTTAAAGCACCCTAGAGCAATAAAATGCATACACAGTACACTCATTACTTACCTTAAAATATTTGTAGTCTTAATGTAGGGTGAGAGATGAGTAAACAAGATAAAAGCGAATAAACGAGAGAGAACGAGTAAATGAGAAAGGACAGAGCTGCAGAGTATGTAAACAAACAGACAAATGCAACTGGTGGGTTGATACACATTCATTTTCATATTTGTAAAGTATGTATCGTAATACAAACACCTTACATTGTGTATAAGTTGTCTCCACGTTGGTACAGTAGAATAAATCAAGAGCAACACTCCCATTCTCATGTAGCACACCATTTTTAAAAGGAATGACGCTCTGAGTGAAGTCATGTGAAAGGAATAATTGAAAGGGTTCTAAGAAGCAAGATCGCCACTCATCTTGATACCCATCAATTGCACAACCCAGGGCAGCATGGGTTTAGAGCAGGTCGCTCCTGTCTGTCCCAACTACTAGACCACTACGACAAGGTCCTGGATGTTCTAGAAGATAAACAGAATGCAGATGTTATATACACAGACTTTGCAAAAGCCTTTGACAAGTGTGACCATGGTGTAATAGCACACAAAATGCGTGATAAAGGAATAACAGGAAAAGTTGGTAGATGCATCTATAATTTCCTAACAAGTAGAACACAAAGAGTAGTAGTCAACAGAGTAAAGTCTGAGGCAGCTACTGTGAAAAGCTCTGTTCCACAAGGCACAGTACTCGCTCCCATCCTGTTCCTCATCCTCATATCGGACATAGACAGGGATATAAGCCACAGTGCCGTGTCTTCCTTTGCAGATGACACCCGAATCTGTATGACAGTGTCCACTGTTGAAGACACTGCAAGACTCCAAGCAGACATAAACCAAATCATTAAATGGGCTGCAGAAAACAAATTGAAGTTCAATAATGAGAAATTTCAATTACTCAGATACGGAAAACGTGAGGAAATTAAAATCTCATCGAAGTACAAAACTAATTCCAACCACACAATAGACCGAAAAACTAATGTCAAAGACCTGGGAGTGATCATGTCAGAGGATCTCACCTTCAAGGACCATAACACCGTAGCAATCACATCTGCTAGAAAAATGACAGGATGGATAATGAGAACCTTCAAAACCAGGGATGCCAAGCCCATGTTGACACTTTACAGATCGCTTGTTCTATCTAGGCTGGAATATTGCTGCACACTAACTGCACCTTTCAAGGCGGGTGAAATTGCTGACCTTGAAAATGTGCAGAGAACCTTCACGGCACGCATAACTGCGATAAACCACCTCAATTACTGGGAACGCTTGAAGTTCCTAAACCTGTACTCTCTAGAACGCAGGCGGGAGAGATACATTATTATATACACGTGGAAAATTCTCTAGAGATTAGTACCAAACTTGCACACGAGAATCACTCCCTACGAAAGCAAAAGACTCGGCAGGCGATGTAACATCCCCCCAATGAAAAGCAGAGGTGCCACTAGCACGTTGAGGGACAACACAATAAGTGTCAGGGGTACAAGATTGTTCAACTGCCTCCCAGCATACATCAGGGGGATTACCAACAAACCCCTGGCTGTCTTCAAGCAGGCACTGGACAGGCACCTAAAGTCGGTACCTGACCAGCCAGGCTGTGGTTCGTACGTTGGATTGTGTGCGGCCAGCAGTAACAGCCTGGTTGATCATGCTCTGGTCCAACATGAGGCCTGGTCACAGACCGGGCCGCAGGGGCATTGACCCCTGGAATTCTCTCCAGGTAAACTATAGAAAAACGTCATTCTTTCTGACACTCCGACAAGACGACTGGAAAAACATCTCATATTTATGTTAATTTATTCTATTGTGGGGTGTATTTATCATGTTTATATGTAATGTAGTGTGTTTATTATATAATTTTTAAAAATATCATAGATGGATTAAGCAAAATGTCTATATTAACATTTTGTATGACATTTAATGCAGCTCAGAGTGATTATTATTGTGTGTTACATATTATCATCATTACATGTCTTCAAGACTAATAAGACACTCTTAGTGATTTTAATGTGTACCTGCACACCAGCACAGTGTGTAAGTTTATTAAGGTACAGGTACACATAAGTACAGTGGACCCACGAGTAACGAGCATAATTCATTCCAGAAGCCTGCTCAAGTGCCATTACCGAACAAATTTTCTCCCTTAAGGAATAATGTCAAGTAGGTTAGTCCATTTCAGACCCCCAAAAATACACTTACAAAAGCACTTACAATATTATACTTACATAGTTGTACGATTTCCGAGGTGCTCGTAACTTGGGGGTCCACTGTATAATCATCAGAGTACAGTGGACCCCCGGCTAACGATCACCCCAGAAATCGTACAATTATGCAAGTATAATATTGTAAGTGCTTGTGGAAGTGTATTTTTGCGGGTCTGAAATAGACTAACCTACGTGACATTATTTCTTAAGGAAGTAAATTCGTTCGGTAATGGCACTTGAGCAGGCTTCTGCAATGAATTTTGATCATTAGTTGGGGGTCCACTGTATATATAAAATATGAAATAACTTTAAAACACTTGAAATTTTGGAAAGTTTTCAGACTTAATGGAGAGTCGTGCTCACGGAGAATGTAAACAAACCGGGTGGGGCATGGTGACCATATTAGAAAGTCAAGTGGGGGGAGCCGTATAGTGAGTTTTGGTTATACAGTGGACCCCGGCTAACGAACACCTTGGAAATCGTACAATTATGTAAGTACGTATGTATAATATTTAAGTGCTTGTGGAAGTGTATTTTTGGGGGTCTGAAATAGACTAACCTACGTGACATTATTTCTTAAGGACGTAAATTTGTTTGGTAATGGCACTTGAGCAGGCTTCTGGAATGAATTTTTTTCGTTAGCCGGGGGTCCACTGTAATTTGAAATGTCCATATTAGCGGAATGCCGTAAGGCTAAACGCCGTAAAGTAGGGTCCTACTGTATATTGAACAGCTTTAGTGACCTATGCATCCTTGTCTAAGGCCGACATTTACTGGGAAATAATATTCCTCTCTCCTACATACTCTAACCTGTGCCTCACTATCCTAGTAAAAACTCTTAACTGTTTTCAGTAACTTACCACCTATTCCATACACTTGAAACATCTGCCACATTGCTTCCATATCATATGTCTTTTCCAATTCCATAAATGCAATGAAAACCTTTACCCTTATCTAAATACTGTTCACCTATATGCTTCACTGTAAACACTTTTTTTGGTCTACACACCTCCTAAAGCCTCCTTATTCACTCGAGATCCTGCTCTCCATCTTGCTCTTAATTATTTCAGTAATAACTACCGTACACCTTACCAAGTATGCTCAACAGGTTTATTCCCCTATAATTTTTTACTCTCTCTTGTCCCCTTTACCTTTATACAAAGGAACTATATATGCTCTCTGCCAATCCCTAGGTACCTCCTCCTCTTTCGTACATTTATTGAATAAAAGCACCAACCATATCAAAACTATATCCCCACCTGCTTTTAACATTATCATCTTTATCCCATCAATCCCAGCTGGTTTACTTCCCTTTCATTCTACCCACAGCCTCATGCACTTCCCCCACACTGACATCTGCCTCTTCCTCACTCCTACAAGATGTTATACCTCCATGCCCAATTCACACAATCACAGATTCCCTGTCTTCATCAACATTTAACAGTTCCTGAAAATATTCCCTCCATCTACCCGATACCTCCAACTCTCCATCTAATAACATTCTTCTCCTATTTTTAACTGTCAAATCCATTTGTTCCCTAGGCTTTCTCAACCTATTAATCTCACTCTAAAACATTTTCTGATTCTCTTCACAATTTTGATAGTATCTCAGCCATTGTCTCATTTGCTCTCCTTTTACATTCCTTACCTACTCCTTAACCTATGTATCTCTTTTTCTCTCCATATACTCCTCCCAACTTATATCACTTCTATTTTGTAAAAAACCTCTCATATGCTAACTTTTTCTCTCTTACTACTTTCTTTACCTCACCATCCCACCAATCGTTCTTCTTCCCTCCCGCACCCACTTTTCTGTAACCACAAACTTCTGCTGAACACTTAAATCTACCCATACCTCTTCAGCCTCATTGCTTATACTCACACTAGCCCATATTCCTTCCAATAGTTATTTATATCTTACCCTAACTGCCTCCTCTTTAGTTTATAAACCTTTACCTCTCTCTTACTTGCTGATCCAATTCTTCTTGTATTCCATCTACCTTTTACTGTCACTGTAGCTACAACTAGAAAATGATCTGATATATTTGTTTCCCATCTATAAACATGCACATCCTGAATTCTACCCATCAACCTTTTGTCTACCAATACATAGTCTAACAGATTACAGTCATATATTACATCTTATATACTTACTTATCCTTTTTTTGTTTCTTAAAATATGTATTACCTATTACCAAGCCTCTTTCTATACAAAGTTCAATCAGAGGCCCCTCATAATCATTTACACCTGGCACCCCAAACTTACCTACCACACACTCTCTAAGCATTTCTCCCACTTTAGCATTTAGGTCCACAACCACAATTACTCTCTCACTTTGTTCAGAGGTTCCTAAACACTTTCTTGACATCTCTCAAAGTCTCCCTCTCTCTCTCTCTCTACACTCTTCTCATGGTGCATTAATGCCTATTATAACCCACTTTTTCCATCCGACCCTTATTTTAATCCACATAATCCTTGAATTTGTACATTTATATTCCCTCTTCTCCTTCCGTAGCTAATACTTCAAAATTATTTTTCCAACCCCTTCCTTAGCTCTAACTCTCTCAGATACCCCTAACCTAATCCCATTTATTTCTCCCCACTGAAACTGCCCTACCCCCTTTCAGCTTTGTTTCACTTTGTTTGTCTTTTTAATTATTGCATTTGGTTCCGGTGGTCCATTTATGTCCTTTTCTTTCACAAAGTCTTGCGTCTGTACATTAGACACAAGTTCCCTCTTCCTGAGAATAATAAACGCTCTCATTACGATATCTTACTGATAATTGGGATCTTAAGGAAATTGTCTCTGAAGTGAAGAGCACATGGGAAGAAATAAGGTTATGTTAGTGTCCTCCAAATTTGCAAATCAAATTATTGCAATTTATTTTTCCTTACAATCTAGTTGTCATTGTTTAACATACAAGTATGCAGAGAGGGTTAATTTGGCATTACCGAACTGAGGTGGATGGCTGTGGTTTGTGTTGATATGCAGGATTATCAGTACAGTGGACCCTTGGTTTTCGTACAGCTCCAAACTCGAACAATTATGTAAGTGTATTTTTGTAAATGTTTTTGTAAGTGTATTTTTGGGGGTCTGAAACGACTAATCTAATTTACATTCGTCCTTATGGGAACAAATTCGTTTGGTAATGGCACTCGAACAGCATTCTGGAAAGAATTATCAACGAAAACCGAGGGTCCACTGTAGTTGATGTCTGCAATGGACTACTGATGTATTCTGTAATGCATTGCTGATCTGTTTTACTCTGCAGTACAGTGGACCCTCGGTTTTCGTTGAAAATTCTTTCCAGAATGCTGTTCGAGTGCCGTTACTAAACGAATTTGTTCCCATAAGTACAAATATAAGTTAGATTAGTCATTTCAGACCACCAAAAATACACTTACAAAAGCTCTTACAAAAATACATGGGTTTAGAGCAGGCCGCTCCTGTCTGTCCCAACTACTGGACCACTACGACAAGGTCCTGGATGCTCTAGAAGATAAACAGAATGCAGATGTTATATACACAGATTTTGCAAAAGCCTTTGACAAGTGTGACCATGGTGTAATAGCACACAAAATGCGTGATAAAGGAATAACAGGAAAAGTTGGTAGATGGATCTATAATTTCCTAACACGTAGAACACAAAGAGTAGTAGTCAACATAGTAAAGTCTGAGGCAGCTACTGTGAAAAGCTCTGTTCCACTAGGCACAGTACTTGCTCCCATCCTATTCCTCATCCTCATATCAGACATTGACAGGGATATAAGCCACAGTGCTGTGTCTTCCTTTGCAGATGACACCCAAATCTGTATGAGTGTCCACCGTTGAAGACACTGCAAGACTCCAAGCAGACATAAACCAAATCTTTAAATGGGCTGCAGAAAACAATATGAAGTTCAATGATGAGAAATTTCAATTACTCAGATACGGAAAACGTGAAGAAATTAAAATCTCATCGGAGTACAAAACTAATTCCAACCACACAATAGAGCGAAAAACTAATGTCAAAGACCTGGGAGTGATCATGTCAGAGGATCTCACCTTCAAGGACCATAACAATGTAGCAATTGCATCTGCTCGAAAAATGACAGGATGGATAATGAGAACCTTCAAAACCAGGGATGCCAAGCCCATGTTGACACTTTACAGATCGCTTGTTCTATCTAGGCTGGAATATTGCTGCACACTAACTGCACCTTTCAAGGCGGGTGAAATTGCTGACCTTGAAAATGTGCAGAGAACCTTCACCGCACGCATTCGGATTCGCAGCAGTGTTTCCGGACAGCGTCGTACGAGGGCATCTGTTACCCTCGGCTAGCATATTTACGGCTGAATTGTATGTTATTCTTGTGGCACTTATCCGTATTGCATCTATGCCTGAGTCACCATTTGTGGTCGTTTCAGACTCCCTTAGTGCTTTACAGGCTATCCGTAAAATTGATACACCTCACCCCCTAGTTCTTCGTATCCACCTTTGGTTACGCCGTATCTTTAGCAAGCATAAAGATATTGTCTTTTGTTGGGTCCCTGGTCATGTTGACGTACAGGGCAATGAACAGGCAGACACTGCTGCGCGGTCAGCAGTACATGACCTTCCAGTTTCATATAGAGGTGTTCCTTTCACGGACTATTTTGCGGTCATTGCTACCCACCTTCGCACCCGTTGGCAACAACGCTGGTCTGACCTGCTGAATAACAAACTTCATTCTATTAAACCGGTTATAGGTTTCTGGCCTTCTTCTTGTCACCAATGTCGAGGTTGGGAGACTACACTCTCCCGTCTTCGCATCGGCCACACTCGTCTTACTCACGGGTATCTCATGGAGAGGCTCCCTGCCCCTCTCTGTGAGCATTGTCAGGTTCCAGTGTCTGTTCGACATATCCTGTTGGACTGCCCACTCTATCAACGAGCACGCAGAATTTACCTCCAACGACGTCTTCGCTCTGCGGCCCTTTCTTTACCTTCCCTTCTTGCAGATGGCCCCTCCTTTAATCCTGACTCTCTCATTGACTTTTTGACAGAAACTGACTTACTACACAAACTCTGAAGATTATACCTCTAGCACCTCCCTCAGTCCCTTCTACCTCGATCTCTTGCTACCCTCCTCCCCTGCACTATCCACCGTCATCTTGCACTCCATACCCAACTAATCGTCCATCTCCCTCTTACAACCCACTCTCCCTGCATCCTACAATAACCTGCAGCGCTGTATAACCCCTGTGGTTTAGCGCTTCTATTTGATTATAATAATAATCACCGCACGCATAAGTGCGATAAACCACCTCAACTACTGGGAACGCTTGAAGTTCCTAAACCTGTACTCTCTAGAACGCAGGCGGGAGAGATACATTATTATATACACATGGAAAATTCTCGAGGGCTTAGTACCAAACTTGCACACAAAAATCACTCCCTACGAAAGCAAAAGACTCGGCAGGCGATGTAACATCCCCCCAATGAAGAGCAGGGGTGCCACTAGCACGTTGAGGGACAACACAATAAGTGTGAGGGGCCCAAGATTGTTCAACTGCCTCCCAGCATACATCAGGGGGATTACCAACAAGCCCCTGGCTGTCTTCAAGCAGGCACTGGACAGGCACCTCAAGTCGGTACCTGATCAGCCGGGCTGTGGTTCGTACGTTGGACTGCGTGCGGCCAGCAGTAACAGCCTGGTTGATCAGGTTCTGGTCCAACAGGAGGCCTGGTCACAGACCGGGCCGCGGGGACGTTGACCCCTGGAATTCTCTCCAGGTAGACATAATTGTTTGAGTTTGGAGGTGAACGAAAACCGAGGATCCACTGTATTGACCTTTTTGATGTTCTTTTATCCAGGTCACAATCTTCACTACTCATTGCATAATCTCTTATTTTCTCACTGTCTTGAATTGTACAAATAGTGGATTCTCTTAGACCAAAATTGCAGGGTGCCTGCGTTCCACTTACTACAATAACTTCAGTAATTCTTGCTCTATTTTCTTCACACCTCCAGCATCACTAGTATTTCTATCGGAAGAAATAAGGCAGTGGAAGGATCCAAAAAAGTTTGATAAACAGGCACATTGATCCCAGTTGACCATTGGGTCCAACTTGGATCAGAGGGGAAAATTCCCACGATGCAGGCTACTAAGATTTTGCACATATCTTGATTCTTTTGCACGTAGTGCATACTTTCAAGGCTTTTTCAAGCAATTTTCAAAAATGGATGCACTTTTCCAGTTGTGTTTAGACAAAATCATACAGTACCATGTAGTGTCACATTATAAGAAGGGTTACTCTTATTTTCAGTTGCACTTGAATGGTACCGCTGTGTAAACAGATTGTTATGAAGCCTGTGATGTGTAATATGCAGCTGATTTTCCTGATAGTGTAATTCACAGATACAATGGACCCCCGAGTTTCAGTCACCTTGGAAATCGAACAATTATATAAGTGTAATATTGTAAGTGCTTTTGTAAGTGTATTTTTGGGGGTCTGAAATGGACTAACCTACTTGACATTATTCCTTAAGGGAGTAAATTCGTTCGGTAATGGCACTTGAGCAGCCTTCTGGAATGAATTATGACCGAAACTCAGGGGTCCACTGTACTTGGCAAAAACAACTAGTATTTTAATGGTTACATGCACTTCTTGATGCTGTTATCCAGATCACTTCTCTGTCTGCCTCTTTCATTGTTGTAGTTTCTCTACAGTAGCTTGACTACAGAACTTTGGTTCCTTGTATTTATTTTCCTTTGCATTCAGCAATTGCTGTGTCACCTCTTCAGCAAACACAAGGACTATGCCTGTTGCTGTATCTCTTGACATTATGGTGTTCAGGGCAATGAATTTCTTGACTTCAGTTCTGCTATTCAAAGCTTTCCTATCTTGCATAGGGATTTGCCTTTATCCAACTTTTTTTCAGTGCTGTCTTGATGCATTTGAAATAATTGGCAGTGTTGTTAATCAGTTTTTGATTAACAAGCAGTTTTTAATCAAACCACAATTAAATTTTTAGATGTATTCCCCTCATTGTTGGTTGTGGGGAAACAGTACTTGTACACCTGGTGTTTGGACATATGGAGCTCACTCATAGTAATCATATGAAGGGACATCCAGTACCTTTTAAGAATTATCATGTTTTGTTGATGGAGAAACTTGACTGATCATTCCAGTCATTAAGAGTGCATTATTAGGAACTGGCACTTTACATTAGTAATAGTGTAACTGTATTCATTAGCCAAGATACACAAGTAAAGCAACTTACTATGTTAGGTTAGCAGTTGTGCTAATTCCAAATGATAAAAAATAAAAGGAAGCAGCCAGTTTCTGGCTTGCTTAATTTAAGAAAGGTTGATTGGGTATGAACACAGAGATAAACCCCAATAAATTGATGGTATCAGAAGGTTAATGAGTTGAGCAACAAATCTACACGGTGCTATGTTGATTGTAGTAGTAAACTATATAAACACGAGTGTAGTAAAACTATGGTCTTGGTCATAATTAAGATAACAGCAGATGAGAAAGTTGCCAGGATAGTATCACTCCCAGGGCACAGAGAAGATGTTCAAACACACTTGTCTAGCCCCCACAATCAAAGAGTAACAGTTGGATTCAATATATTGTCCCAGTGGTCCTCGTCGTCCTGGATAAAATAAAAAAATATTGCAAAGTGGGTGCTGAACTATCTCTTCAGAGATTATCATAGGTGAACATTCCAATTGAAAAGTGTCACAAATATAACAAAAAAGGAAATGTGTGGTAAAGATCAGCTTCACTCCCCTTTTAAAAGAGGTTTGGTTAATAGAGATTCATGGTCACCTTAAAGATCCAGGCTAGTTCAGTACTCTACCTCCCTCCACCTAACCTCTGCACCTCCCCCACCTAACCCTCACTCCACCTAACCTTGCACCTCCCCACCTAACCTCTGCACCTCACCAACTTGCACCCCCACCTAACTCGCCTCCCCACCTAACCTCTGCACCTCCCCACCTAACCTCTGCACCTCCCCACCTAACCTTCCCTCCCCCACCTCCACCCCCCACCTAACCTCTGCACCTCCCCCACCTAACCTCTGCACCTCCCCACCTAACCTCTGCACCTCCCCACCTAACCTCTGCACCTCCCCACCTAACCTCTGCACCTCCCCACCTAACCTCTGCACCTCCCACCTAACCTCTGCACTCCCCACCTAACCTCTGCACCTCCCCACCTAACCTCTGCACCTCCCCCACCTAACCTCTGCACCTCCCCCACCTAACCTCTGCACCTCCCCCACCTAACCTCTGCACCTCCCCCACCTAACCTCTGCACCTCCCCCACCTAACCTCTGCACCTCCCCCACCTAACCTCTGCACCTCCCCACCTAACCTCTGCACCTCCCCACCTAACCTCTGCACCTCCCCACCTAACCTCTGCACCTCCCCACCTAACCTCTGCACCTCCCCACCTAACCTCTGCACCTCCCCACCTAACCTCTGCACCTCCCCACCTAACCTCTGCACCTCCCCCACCCTAACCTCTGCACCTCCCCACCTAACCTCTGCACTCTCCCCACCTAACCTCTGCACCTCCCCACCTAACCTCTGCACCTCCCCACCTAACCTCTGCACCTCCCCACCTAACCTCTGCACCTCCCACCTAACCTCTGCACCTCCCCACCTAACCTCTGCACCTCCCCCACCTAACCTCTGCACCTCCCCACCTAACCTCCACACCTCCACCTAACCTCCGTACCTCCCCACCTAACCTCCGTACCTCCCCACCTAACCTCCGTACCTCCCCACCTAACCTCCGTACCTCCCCACCTAACCTCCGTACCTCCCCACCTAACCTCCGTACCTCCCCACCTAACCTCCGTACCTCCCCACCTAACCTCCGTACCTCCCCACCTAACCTCCGTACCTCCCCCACCTAACCTCCGTACCTCCCCCACCTAACTTCTGTACCTCTCTGCAACCTACCAGGTAAAAATCAACATTCAAAAGTCATATAAAATGAAAAATAAATATTTCATCAAAAAGAATTATACAGTGGACCCCCGAGTTACAAGCACCTCGGAAATCGTACAAGTATGTAAGTATAATATTGTAAGTGCTTTTGTAAGTGTATTTTTGGGGGTCTGAAATGGACTAACCTACTTGACATTATTCCGTAAGGGAGAAAATTCGTTCGGTAATGGCACTTGAGCAGGCTTCTGGAATGAATTATGCTCATTACTCGGGGGTCCACTGTACTTAAATACTATCCATATACATAAGTAAATCTTTATTATATATTAATCATAGTAAAATATGCAGATATTTTTTTACGAATGATTCAGTTTATTACAGCTGTGTTAAGTGTGGCTCTTGTTATGTGCTTTTCTGAAATTTAGTGCATGGAAGTGAAGATTAGTGTGTGTAATTTTTTGCACTTATGCAAAAATAACTTTCTTTTAAAATATCAATAAGCCTACATAAAGTTTGTTGCCTTGTATTCTAAAGTGGCTTGTTGATGTAGTGTGTAGTGAGGGTTGATGTTGAAGTGTGTAGAGAGGGTTAATGTGGCTCTGCTGAGCTAAGGTGGATGTCAGTGGCTCTTTTGCCAATTTAGATGAAGAGTTGTCAGTAGTTGATGGTTGTATGGGAGTGCTCAAGTATTCTGTAATGTGTCTGGTCTGTTTTTACCCTGATGCTATACTTTATACAGATGACAAAACAACATTATTGCCTGCTACAGACTTCACTTCCCAGGAATACTTCTAGATGTGTCTGCGTCTTTTTTGGTGAAACAGGTTTCCAGTTTACCAAAAAAAAAAAACATGGAATATCTCGCATAACTCCTCACTATTATCTGTTTATCTTCTAGTTGTTATTCATCGTCCTATTCTTTTATCTGCCTTTCTCCTAATTGGGAATTGAGGTTATCCAGCATTTCTTCTGCAGATGCTTTGTCATCATCTTCTAACAGTTCAGGTACATCTTCATGCATATCATAAAAGCTCTAATATGTTGCAGTACTTACCAGAGTCATAGATTGCCAGAATTTACCCCCAACCTGCATTTAAGGTTGATTAGGGCACTTCCTTCTATGCCACTTTTATCTGCCTAAGTACAGCAACAATGTTTAAGCTGTGCCAGAATTCTAGGATTCCAGTCTGATGTGTCATGGCCTTGCATGTGTAGTGGCATTTAAATGTCTTTCTTACACTTAGATTCAGTGGTTGTATCAGAAATGTTATATTAGGTGGTAAAAATAAAGCCTTGAGATTTAGGTTTGCAGATTGTAGAATTTGAGAATGAGTACAGGATTCCTAAAGTGAGGAAAACCTTGAACACAAGGTTCTTTGTAGCAAGGTACATCTTGGCTGCAGGAATAAAATATTTAAACCATACAACAAACAGGGTTTCAGTCATCCATGCTGCTTTCTTAGATAACAGGCAGACATGCTTTTTCTTGACCTTTTATAGCTAGGGGAATCTAAAAGTGATAATTTACCATAAGCTGTAGCTTTAAATGATAATTTAAACCTATCCTGAACCTATCCTTAGCTGCCTTGAATCCAGGTGCACATTTTCCTTGTTTGTTAATACAGTGGACCCCCGGTGTTCGTCCTGCTCCAAACTCGCCCTTTTATGTAAGTGTATTTTTTTAAATGCTTTTGTAAGTGTATTTTTGGAGGTCTAAAAGGACTAGTCTACTTTACATTATTCCTTATGGGAATAAATTCGTTTGGTAATGGCACTTGAACAGCATTCTGGAACAAAAAAATCATGAAAACCGGGGGTTCACTGTATAAGTTGTTGGTCATGCACTTCTAAAATACACCTGTCTCATCAGTCTTAAATCGTTGATTGGGGCTGTAACCATTCTCAAAAAATCAGTAACAATAGACCCTTATGGGTTTGGTGCTTATTGATTATAATAATAATACATTAACATTATCAGCATGCACTTACCAGTAAGCCTTTTAATTAAAGCTTTTAAACCATCAGCTTGAAATTTTGTGACAGCTCTCCTCATTCTTCTTATTCAGTAACTTTTCTTTCTTGTTTAGCTGTATTGACTTCTGTCATTCTTTTTGGAATATCACTATCTATGCTAGTCATTGCACAAGCTCTTATTTTCTTTTTCTCTGTTTCTGATTGTACAAATCGTTGATTCTCTCAGACCAAGTGTGTGTGCCGTCTCCACTGCCAGTGGAGTGGTGAGGGTGACAGGGCAGGTGGTGGAGGGAGCTATGCTACCTTCTCTAAAAAGAAAGTTTTTCACTTGTAGGCCCAGAATGGCAAAGGGGAAGAAATTAGCTATGGCATACACAACCATTACTTCACACCTGTGTTGATCTCATACTTTATAGTGCTCAGTACCATTCCTTTAGCCATTCTATATTTTTTCTTCTATAATTTCTCAATCACACAGTCGAATTGCTCTTTAATTGACCTTTTACTGTGTTTGGGAGTGCATGTAGGTTTATGAAAGGTAAGGTGAACCATATAGTAGTGCAGAGAAGGCTAGAGCAGTGATGTCATGTTTAAGAGCAATGTTTGGTGTGAAATTATGCAGAAAACATAGAATATAGAAATTTGATGCTAGTGTGGGGTTATGCATTGTATAAGTCAGAGGTCAGAAGAGGAGTTGTTGAAATGATTTGGGTATTTGGAGTAGACTAGGATGATCAGGAGGGTGTATAAATCCAGGGTGGAAAAATGTTGTAGGAGTTGTCTAAGGAAGGGTTGTAGGGAAGGTGTAAAAGAGGTTTTAAGTGGTAGGGGCTTTATCATCCAGCTGGTATGTGCGTGTGTTAGGTTAGTGAGTGAAGACAGGTAGTTTTAAGTACATACAGTGGACCCCCCAGTTAACGGCCATAATTCGTTCCAGAATGTCGTTACCGAACGAATTTGTTCCCATAAGAAATAATGTAAATTAGATTAGTCCTTTTAGACCCCCAAAAATACACTTACACAAGCACTTACAAAAATACACTTACATAATTGTTCGAGTTTGGAGCAGTACGTAAACCGGGGGTCCACTGTACGTATTTGGTGTCCTTTTTTTTAGGTGTCAGCAAGGTAACATTTATAAAGGGATTCAGAGGAAACCAGTTAGCCAGACTCAAGTCCTGGAGGTTCAGTGCCTGCACTCTGAAGGAGGGGTGAAGATGCTGCAGTTCTGAGGGTCATTTGTATTTCTGAACTGGGATGCCTGCACACTTCTGGTATGACAAATATTGAATGAGTGATAGTGAATGTTTCCTGTCTTGGATCACCCTACATTCTTTCTATGTTTTCTCATTTGGTACTTACTAAATTCATTCATCTGTGGTAGATGTGGGTTTGGTGTAGGTTTGGTGGCTTTCTCTTTGGTGAAGGTGTGCTGGCTTTCTCTTTGGTGAAGGTGTGCTGGCTTTCTCTTTGTTTCTTGTATGTGTGGGGTTTTGCTTTTGTGTTGTGTTTGTTTGTTTGAATTTTATTATGCTTCAAAAGCCTGTTTTTGTTTATTTACGCAATGTAATGTCATATTTTATTAACTAGCTAAATATAATATCCGACCTACTTGCCCCAACCCTGTAATGCTTTCAGCTGGTCACTCCTGCTGAAAAGTGAGGCCCTGCCCAAAACAGTTTTAATTGATAACCTACTTTATAAGCAATGATCTTAGGGGAAACACTTGTATACCACTTACTGTGCCAAGTGGTAGACTGTAATAATGTAGGTATTAATTCCTTGAAGAGTAAAGCCACAGAACCATGGCTGGAACAGTTCACCAAAAACCCACACTGAGGTGAGTAACCTCTTGGCAACATTTCAATCTGCCCTTGACCATTGTCAAATTACAACTGGGGTGAGAAAAGTAGAGAAGGTTAAAAAAATACAGAAAGAGTTGAATCCTTAACTATTAGCACTTTAAAATTAAAAAAAAAAACTATAGGATTGTTTAGACAAAATACATACAAGGACAATGTTGCATGCTAGCACAAGGACAATGTTGCATGCTAGCACAGGGACAATGTTGTGTGCTAGCACAAGACAATGTTGTGTGCTAGCACAAGGACAATGTTGTGTGCTAGCACAAGGACAATGTGTGCTAGCACAGGGACAATGTTGCATGCTAGCACATGGACAATGTTGCATGCTAGCACATGGACAATGTTGCATGTTAGCACATGGACAATGTTGCATGCTAGCACAAGGACAATGTTGCATGCTAGCACAAGGACAATGTTGTTTGCTAGCACAGGGACAATGTTGCATGCTAGCACAGGGACAATGTTGCATGCTAGCACAAGGACAATGTTGCATGCTAGCACAAGGACAATGTTGCATGCTAGCACAAGGACAATGTTGCATGCTAGCACAAGGACAATGTTGCATGCTAGCACAAGGACAATGTTGCATGCTAGCACAAGGGCAATGTTGCATGCTAACACAAGGACAATGTTGCGTGCTAGTACAAGGACAATGTTGCGTGCTAGCACAAGGACAATGTTGCGTGCTAGCACAAGGACAATGTTATGTGCTAGCACAAGGACAATGTTGCGTGCTAGCACAAGGACAATGTTGCATGCTAGCAACTTAGGTGCACTCTTAGTTAAGCAAAAATCAGACAAGGTCTTGAGGCAATTGATGAGAAACTATGCAGTGTCCAGCATGTGCTACCACAAGTGGACAAGCACTAAGCTTCTGCTGCTATAGATTTAAAGTAAGTTAGGTTAGCTTAGGTTTAGAACTAAGAATGCTAAATTAGGAGTCCATAAATGCTTGAATACTTTTAAAGAGAATTTCTAATTATAATAGCTAAGTTAGGTGAAGTTTTTAATATTAAGGAGATGTTGAGTTTACCATCAGGAGTGGCCAGATCCTGAGGCTTGATTCTTTACTAAGTTGTTACTTGAAGCACCAGGACATAGAACTTAAGAGTCCTACATATATGTACACCCCCTTCAAAGAATTGCATTGATGATGGTGAAAAGTTCCTAATTTAGGGAATTGTAGCTGTCCTCTACTTCCTTGGATCAAATCTGATTTCTTCCCATTCCTTATTCCCTGGTGCTGTCTGACCCCTGTGTGTTTAATATTTTTCCCTAAGTATAATGGCACCTGCACTCACTCACACACACGAGTACAAACATAGCAGAATAAAACATGTGTGTTTGTAACTCCTCATGTTGTGTTTAACATTATTGCAGTCAAGTATCTGCCATATTCCTCAGATAACATAATTAATTGTCATATTTTTACAACATACATCCACCTCTTATTCAGTCACTGTACCACCTGACTCTCCTTCACACACTCCACATTTAACACTATTATTTTCTGGCTAATACTGACTTACTTTGACCACCTTGACTGTCATCTCTAATATATTCATTGACTCATGATGACATTATTCCTGACCTGCAGTAGAGGTCTGTTTAGAAAATTACAAATTAGAGAGCTTTACCACATTGAAATTATAAATCTTTGCTTTGTTCTCTTAAAAATAATCATTTTTCTTTTAAGTGTTTCTGAAATCATTTTAGTTATATATATTTGAGATAATTTGAATAGTACTTCTGGATAAAATGTATCTATTAATTAATTTTTTTTTGCTGCTGCTGCTACTATTACTGTTGCTGCTACTATTAGTGTTGCTGCTACTATTAGTGGTGCTGCTACTATTAGTGTTGCTGCTACTATTAGTGTTGCTGCTACTATTAGTGTTGCTGCTACTATTAGTGTTGCTGCTGCTACTACTATTAGTGCTGCTGCTGCTACTGTTGCTACTACTATTAGTGCTGCTGCTGCTACTATTACTGTTGCTGCTGCTACTATTAGTGCTGCTGCTCCTACTACTATTAGTGCTGCTGCTCCTACTACTATTAGTGCTGCTGCTACTACTACTATTAGTGCTGCTGCTCCTACTATTAGTGCTGTTGCTACTACTATTAGTGCTGCTGCTGCTACTATTAGTGCTGCTGCTGCTGCTACTATTAGTGCTGTTGCTGCTACTACTATTAGTGCTGCTGCTACTACTACTATTAGTGCTGCTCCTACTACTATTAGTGCTGCTGCTGCTACTACTATTAGTGCTGCTGCTGCTACTACTATTAGTGCTGCTGCTGCTACTACTATTAGTGCTGCTGCTGCTACTACTATTAGTGCTGCTGCTGCTACTACTATTAGTGCTTCTGCTGCTGCTGCTACTACTATTAGTGCTTCTGCTGCTGCTGCTACTACTATTAGTGCTGTTGCTGCTACTACTATTAGTGCTGCTGCTCCTACTACTATTAGTGCTGCTCCTACTACTATTAGTGCTGCTGCTGCTACTACTATTAGTGTTGCTGCTGCTACTACTATTAGTGCTGCTGCTGCTACTACTATTAGTGCTTCTGCTGCTGCTGCTACTACTATTAGTGCTGTTGCTGCTACTACTATTAGTGCTGTTGCTGCTACTACTATTAGTGCTGTTGCTGCTACTACTATTAGTGCTGTTGCTGCTACTACTATTAGTGCTGTTGCTGCTACTATTAGTGCTGTTGCTGCTTCTACTATTAGTGCTGTTGCTGCTACTATTAGTGCTGCTGCTGCTACTATTATTAGTGCTGTTGCTGCTACTACTATTAGTGCTGTTGCTGCTACTACTATTAGTGCTGTTGCTGCTACTATTAGTGCTGCTGCTGCTTCTACTATTAGTGCTGTTGCTACTACTATTAGTGCTGCTGCTGCTACTATTAGTGCTGCTGCTGCTGCTACTATTAGTGCTGTTGCTGCTACTACTATTAGTGCTGCTGCTACTACTACTATTAGTGCTGCTACTACTATTAGTGCTTCTGCTGCAACTACTGTTAGTGCTTCTGCTGCTGCTGCTACTATTAGTGCTGTTGCTGCTACTATTATTAGTGCTGTTGCTGCTACTACTATTAGTGTTGTTGCTGCTACTATTAGTGCTGCTTCTACAATTACCATTGCTACTACTATTATAGCTACTATTATTATTGATGCTGTTACTATTTCTACTACTATTGCTGCTGCTACTGTTTCTACTACTACTATTGCTGCTGCTACTAGTACTACTAGTCAAGTGCAGAAAGTTCAGAGTCTGATACTTCATTGAATTGTTATATTTTGGTATTTTGATACTGATATATAATAGTCTTCTTTATTCCGCAATGTAAGGTTTTGTATTGCAAATTATTCCTCTAAATTTTCTCTTAAATATTGTGTCGGTATGATGGCTGATAACTTCAGAGAGATTTTAATCCCAATCCAGCTCTTTATAATTTTCAGTGCTTTATTATTATTATTATTATTATTATTATTATTATTATTATTATTATTATTGCTGCTGTGGCTGCTGTTGCTGGTTACTATTATTCATTTTTTTTATATTTTTTTACACAAATAACCCACACATAGGAGAATGAACCTTCTGATGTTTTAGTCTGACTTTGTCCATTAACTAGTCAGTGTTACTAGTTAATGGTGCATTAACTAGTCACAGTGTTACTAGTTAATGGTGCAGGTCGGACCGTAACATCACCATAAGTTTCATTCTTCAATGTGTGGGTTATTTGTGTATTGTTCCAGTCATGGTATTTTCCTTGTTATTCTTTATTATTATTACTCTTATTGTTGTTTTAAAGAGAGTTGTCAGTTTAAGGAACTAATAGGAGGAAGGGGTTATCTGTTATAGATAATTGTTAAATCCAAATAATGAGATTGTTTTTCAATGAGTAAAACAGTAACAAACGATTGTGCATTAAACAGACTGTCTTGTGTTTTTTGGTGTTGTCAGTTCACAACGTTTGTTTATTAAATTGAGGATTTACTATGTTGCTTAGTTTTGGCACTGAAGGGAAGGAGGCTTGAGGGACTTCAGCCCCTAAATAAAGATAGTAATAATAGTGCTACTTCCAAACAAGTTTCCTAGCCCCTTCCCCCACACACACAAGACAGCCACTTCTAGATTCACCCCCCCCACCCCAGGATAGAAATTGTGACACTGCCTCTCCTATTACTGTCTTATTATAATTATTATTATTGCAAACAATTACTAATTCTCCTAAATGCTGTGACTGTATAACTGACAATTATCCACTGTCATATATACTTTAATGTACTGTACAAGGTAGATGTAATCTCTAAGCTAAGGTTGTAGATGTTAGTAATGCATATATATATATATATTAAAATGTGTATAAATGTTTAGGCGTTAATGTTATTTAATATCCTCCTAATGTAGTAACATACAAAATAATATAAAACAAACAATATTATTGTTTGTTTTATATTCATTTCTAACTTCAAGTTTTAAAAATCATTAAAACAATTATTAGTTATTTAATCCTTAAACTGTCCAAACGTAGATCTACATTCACGCACGTAGCGCTCCAAACGTAGATCTACTTCTTTTTTACATAAAGAATGTAAAATCGAATGTGGATCTATGTTTGGACAGTAGTTGGGAAATATTTATAATGCAGTAATCAATAAATTAGTTGACAGCTGTTGCTTTTTAGGAGGGGACGTTGAAGGCAGTATGACTAAACACTGCCAAGTGTATATTCAATGCATGGCATCCAGTATACTCTTTCTGCTCACCTGCAAGTTGATCCAGTCCCTGGAACAACTACTCTTGTGTTGTGTTCTGAGCACAACACACTTTCTCCTTGCTATAAATAATCTGGCATCTGTTCTCCCATCCAATATCTGGTCATTGCTCTATGTGGATGACTTTGCTATAGCTTGTGCAGGTGCTGACTGTCACCTCATTGCAGTTTCCCTCCAGCATGCCATCAACCGGGTTTCCGATTGGGCCACCACTCACGGGTTTAAATTTTCTAGTGGCAAAACTCATCAAATTACGTTTACTAGATGTTCAGTGGTCTCTGATCATCCATTGTACCTATACGGCTCATGTATCCCAGAACGTGATACAGTCAGGTTTCTCGGCCTCCTGTTCCTCTTTAAGGGGGGCTCCTTGTCGCGGTAAAGAGGCTATCGGTCTGAGGAATTGGACCTCTTGGTCTTCTTCCTCAGACCGAACCTAATTACCCCTTAATCCCCCCTCCCTCTTCCCATCTTCCCCATCCTCCCTTTTCCCTTTCCTCCTCCTCCTCCTCCTCATCCCTCCCTTATTTCCTTCCCAGTTTTACCCTGGGAGCTTCTCTCCTCAGGCATTCTAGTTCCTAGGTAGGGGAAAGGGTATCGTAGTCCATCCCATTCCATTGAGGTCCTTGGCGGTGGTGTAGTTTGCCGTGGAATCTGGATCGCCTGGGGATGTCCCGATCCCTCTCCGGTCACCCTGGGGGGTGGCCTTGGGTATCTTTCGGGCGACGGGTGTATCTCTGGAGGCCAACTTTCGGATTCCGGGGGTGGTGGCTGAAGGCGGTATGCTTTGTGGCGGATATCCGGCCACCCTCTCTTTTGTCCGCTGAGATGGCTCGGTGGATGTGAGGTTGCTATCCCGGATTGCTGGTTTACTGGCATGAAGGGTAGGGTATGGCACGGGTTCCATGCAGCATCTGCACTACTTGCGGTGTTCAGGTCCTCTTGGGCGCGGAGGGGGATTTGCGCTCCCTTTCATTCCTCCTAGGAGCTATTCCTCCACGTTCCCCTCTTTTTTTATTCTTTTTTTTTTATTTTTATTTTATTTTCTTCTTTCTTTTTTTTTCTTAAAAATAAAAAGAAAGAAGTAACCTAACCATGGCTGACCCAATCCATGAACCCACTACCCCCGGGCCCCTTCCTGATACCGCACCCAGTACTGACCCTGCCTCGTTAACGGACAACTCTTTGGACACCTCTCATGCCCCTGTACCTCTCGCTGGTGCCGGTTCGTCACCTGCTTCAGGTACCAGGGACCCGACTGGCCCTTTCGATACGTCTGACCTTCGCTCTTCTCTGACCTTGATTCCGGCTTCTCCCTCGACGGTGCGGCAATTTTCGAATTGCTCGCCCGTCTCCCATCGGACCACCCCCGGTCCTACACCCAAATGACCAAGACCCACACATGACGATTCGACGCTTCCTTCTCGTTCTTCTCAGAAACGACCAGCTCGTCATGCACTCCCCTTAAAAACTCTGTTTCAAACTACTCAATGGACAAAGTTTTTTACTCTGCGACCGACTTCTCCTAATACCTATCTTTCAGACCATAGTATTGGTAAAGCTCTGCTACGCCATGTTGGTAAAGACATCTCATTTCACGCTCTCAAGAGCGGCACTCGCATCATCACGGTCCAGAATGCTGGCCAAGCTCGCGATCTTTCTCTTCTTACAACCATAAAATCTGCTCCTGTTACTATTGACAAGCACCATTCCCTCAATTCTTGTTGTGGTTCTGTCATTTTGCCCCACACCATTGTCCAACGGAATTTCCAGACATGTGGTGATGACATTTTGGAGCAGCTTGAGCTCCAAGAACTCCCTATCCTTAAAGTTGACACTTTTGTCCTCCCTGCCAATAAGCGAAGACGTTATCCTTGCAATATAGCTCGTTTAACATTTGACTGCCGTGAACTACCACCTTCGGTTTACATTGCAAGTCAACGTTTACAAGTCCGAAAGGTGACCAATACTGCTGGCGTTTTGGTCATCCAGCGAAATATTGCAGGTCCATGGCCGAATGCCCAGTCTGTGGTGCTGACGACCATGCCAGTTCTTCTTGTACTCTCCCTCCCTCTTGCCTTAACTGTCATGAGGCACATCCGTCATATTCTCGCCGTTGTCAGGTTTACCTGAATGAGCGGGAAATCTGTTGTCTCAAAGAGGCGGAAGGCTTCTCATATGCTATGGCCGTCTCACATCTACGCCTTCAAGTGAGACTTCCCCGCATTTCCTATTCTCGAATTGCTAAACGTCGCCCCACTTCTGGGGTCCCAACTTCCACGGCTTCCTCTGTGGTCGCCTCATCCTCAATCACCCCTGTCTCGAATCCTTTTGATATTCTTGGCTCCGAGGTCCCTACCTCGGCTTCCCATACTGTCCACACTCCTTCCTCTACTCACTCGCACAATTCTGAGTCTACACGTCCTCGTCCTTCACCTAAACCTCAGCGCCCCCCTCCTCATAAGCCCGGCAAAAAATCCCTACTGCCAGGTTCTTCGCCTCTGACTAGTTCTATAACGTGTGTGGAGGTTCATCCTCCTCATACACTACCTTCATCCCCTGTCCCCTCCCAAGCCCCTTCGACAGTTTCCTCTTCTATCTCCTCGACCTCTACTTTAGTACAGTCTATAGACTCCCCGATCGTTGCTCACTCTTCTTCCATTTCTAATGTAGTCCCACATTCTGCATCTTTGACTTCCGAAACACTGGAAGCTATTGCAGAATATATTTCTGGACCGATGATGGACACTACTCCACCTGAGGTTCCTCATCTCTCTTCTTCGTCTCAACCCCCCCTTCCTTCACAACGTCCTCCTCCTTCTCTGATTACAGGTCTTCCGCTACCTCCACACGTGGACTTTTCTAACCCTAGTCCATAGATTCCTCTCACTTCCACTTATATCTTTCTCTCCATAAATCATGGCTTATTTGCAGTGGAATATCCGAGGCCTCAGGGGTAACCGGGGTGAGCTTCAGGTGTTGCTCTCTCAGTTTTCCCCTGTTGGGGTCTGTTTGCAAGAACCCAAATTTCAATCCACTGTTATCAGGCCCTTTTCAGGCTATGATTTGTTATATTCATCGGATCCTTTTTCCGATGGAACCTTTAACGAAAGTGCTCTTATAAGCACTGGTGTTCCATACCGTCAGCTCTATGTTCCTTCTTCCTTACATTACACCGCAGCCCGTATCCACTTGAATAAGTGGTATACACTCTGTTCTTTATATCTCTCCCCTTCGCGGGCAATGTCTATCCCAAATGTTGATTTTCTGGTTTCTTCCTTACCGCCACCCCTTCTATTAATTGGCGATTTTAACGCACACCATTTTCTCTGGGGAGGGTCGCACTGTGACTCCCGTGGCATTCAGTTGGAGGCATTTCTTGCTTCTCTTTCCCTCCATGTTTTAACCTCTTTAAGGGGGGCTCCTTGTCGTGGTAAAGAGGCTATCGGTCTGAGGAATTGGACCTCTTGGTCTTCTTCCTCAGACCGAACCTAATTACCCCCCAATCCCCCCTCCCTTTTCCCATCTTCCCCATCCTCCCTTTTCCCTTTCCTCCTCCCTCCCTTATTTCCTTCCCAGTTTTACCCTGGGAGCTTCTCTCCTCAGGCATTCTAGTTCCTAGGTAGGGGGAAGGGTATCGTAGTCCATCCCATTCCGTTGAGGTCCTTGGCGGTGGTGTAGTTTGCCGTGGAATCTGGATCGCCTGGGGATGTCCCGATCCCTCTCCGGTCACCCTGGGGGGTGGCCTTGGGTATCTTTCGGGCGACGGGTGTATCTCTGGAGGCCAACTTTCGGATTCCGGGGGTGGTGGCTGAAGGCGGTATGCTTTGTGGCGGATATCCGGCCACCCTCTTTTGTCCGCTGAGATGGCTCGGTGGATGTGAGGTTGCTATCCCGGATTGCTGGTTTACTGGCATGAAGGGTAGGGTAGGCACGGGTTCCATGCAGCATCTGCACTACTTGCGGTGTTCAGGTCCTCTTGGGCGCGGAGGGATTTGCGCTCCCTTTCATTCCTCCTAGGAGCTATTCCTCCACGTTCCCCTTTTTATTCTTTTTTTATTTTATTTTATTTTCTTCTTTCTTTTTTTTCTTAAAAATAAAAAGAAAGAAGTAACTAACCATGGCTGACCCAATCCATGAACCCACTACCCCGGGCCCCTTCCTGATACCGCACCCAGTACTGACCCTGCCTCGTTAACGGACAACTCTTTGGACACCTCTCATGCCCCTGTCCCTCTCGCTGGTGCCGGTTCGTCACCTGCTTCAGGTACCAGGGACCCGACTGGCCCTTTCGATACGCTCTGACCTTCGCTCTTCTCTGACCTTGATTCCGGCTTCTCCTCGACGGTGCGGCAATTTCGAATTGCTCGCCCGTCTCCCATCGGACCACCCCCAGTCCTACACCCAAACGACCAAGACCCACACATGACGATTCGACGCTTCCTTCTCGTTCTTCTCAGAAACGACCAGCTCGTCATGCACTCCCCTTAAACTCTCTGTTTCAAACTACTCAATGGAAAAAGTTTTTTACTCTACACCGACTCTCCTAATACCTATCTTTCAGACCATAGTATTGGTAAAGCTCTGCTACGCCATGTTGGTAAAGACATCTCATTTCACGCCTCAAGAGCGCACTGCATCATCACGGTCCAGAATGCTGGCCAAGCTCGATCTTTCTTCTTACAACCATAAAATCTGCTCCTGTTACTATTGACAAGCACCATTCCTCAATTCTTGTTGTGGTTGTGTCATTTTGCCCCACACCATTGTCCAACGGAATTTCCAGACATGTGGTGATGACATTTTGGAGCAGCTTGAGCTCCAAGAACTCCCTATCCTTAAAGTTGACACTTTTGTCCTCCCTGCCAATAAGCGAAGACGTTATCCTTGCAATATAGCTCGTTTAACATTTGACTGCCGTGAACTACCACCTTCGGTTTACATTGCAGGTCAACGTTTACAAGTCCGAAAGGTGACCAATACTGCTGGCGTTTTGGTCATCCAGCGAAATATTGCAGGTCCATGGCCGAATGCCCAGTCTGTGGTGCTGACGACCATGCCAGTTCTTGTACTCTCCCTCCCTCTTGCCTTAACTGTCATGAGGCACATCCGTCATATTCTCGCCGTTGTCAGGTTTACCTGAATGAGCGGGAAATCTGTTGTCTCAAAGAGGCGGAAGGCTTTCTCATGCTATGGCGTCTCACATCTACGCCTTCAAGTGAGACTTCCCGCATTTCCTATTCTCGAATTGCTAAACGTCGCCCCACTTCTGGGGTCCCAACTTCCACGGCTTCCTCTGTGGTCGCCTCATCCTCAATCACCCCTGTCTCGAATCCTTTTGATATTCTTGGCTCCGAGGTCCCTACCTCGGCTTCCCATACTGTCCACACTCCTTCCTCTACTCACTCGCACAATTCTGAGTCTACACGTCCTCGTCCTTCACCTAAACCTCAGCGCCCCCCTCCTCATAAGCCCGGCAAAAATCCCTACTGCCAGGTTCTTCGCCTCTGACTAGTTCTATAACGTGTGTGGAGGTTCATCCTCCTCACACTACCTTCATCCCCTGTCCCTCCCAAGCCCCTTCGACAGTTTCCTCTTCTATCTCCTCGACCTCTACTTTAGTACAGTCTATAGACTCCCGATCGTTGCTCACTCTTCTTCCATTTCTAATGTAGTCCCACATTCTGCATCTTTGACTTCAAACACTGGAAGCTATTGCAGAATATATTTCTGGACCGATGATGGACACTACTCCACCTGAGGTTCCTCATCTCTTTCTTCGTCTCAACCCCTTCCTTCACAACGTCCTCCTCCTTCTCTGATTACAGGTCTTCCGCTACCTCCACACGTGGACTTTTCTAACCCTAGTCCATAGATTCCTCTCACTTCCACTTATATCTTTCTCTCCATAAATCATGGCTTATTTGCAGTGGAATATCCGAGGCCTCGGGGTAACCGGGTGAGCTTCAGGTGTTGCTCTCTCAGTTTTCCCTGTTGGGGTCTGTTTGCAAGAACCCAAATTTCAATCCACTGTTATCAGGCCCTTTTCAGGCTATGATTTGTTATATTCATCGGATCCTTTTTCCGATGGAACCTTTAACGAAAGTGCTCTTATAAGCACTGGTGTTCCATACCGTCAGCTCTATGTTCCTTCTTCCTTACATTACACCGCAGCCCGTATCCACTTGAATAAGTGGTATACACTCTGTTCTTTATATCTCTCCCCTTCGGGCAATGTCTATCCCAAATGTTGATTTTCTGGTTTCTTCCTTACGCCACCCTTCTATTAATTGGCGATTTTAACGCACACCATTTTCTCTGGGAGGGTCGCACTGTGACTCCCGTGGCATTCAGTTGAGGCATTTCTTGCTTCTCTTTCCCCCCATGTTTTAACCTCTTTAGGGGGGGTCCCTTGTCGTGGTAAAGAGGCATCGGTCTGAGGAATTGGACCTCTTGGTCTTCTTCCTCAGACCGAACTCACTACCCCCAATCCCCCTCCCTTTTCCCATCTTCCCCATCCTCCCTTTTCCTTTCCTCCTCCCTCCCTTATTTCCCTTTCCAGTTTTACCCTGGGAGCTTCTCTCCTCAGGCATTCTAGTTCTAGGTAGGGGGAAGGGTATCGTAGTCCATCCCATTCCGTTGAGGTCCTTGGCGGTGGTGTAGTTTGCCGTGGAATCTGGATCGCCTGGGATGTCCCGATCCTCTCCGGTCACCAGGGGTGGCTTTGGGTATCTTTTCGGGCGACGGGTGTATCTCTGGAGGCCACCTCGGATTCCGGGTGGTGGCCGAAGGCGGTATGCTTTGGGGGATATCCGGCCGCCTCTCTTTTGTCCGCCGAGATGGCTCGGTGGATGTGAGGTTGCTATCCCGGATTGCTGGTTTACTGGCATGAAGGGTAGGGTATGGCACGGGGTTTCCCTGCAGCATCTGCACTACTTGCTGTGTTGAGGTCCTCTTGGGCACGGAGGGATTTGCGCTCCCTTTCATTCCTCCTAGGACCTATTCCTCCACGTTCCCTTTTTTTCTACTTTTTTATTTTTATTTTCTTTTCTTTCTTTTTTTCTTAAAAATAAAAAGAAAGAAGTAACCTAACCATGGCTGACCCAATCCATGAACCCACTACCCCGGCCCCTTCCCTGATACCGCACCCAGTACTGACCCTGCCTCGTTAAAGGACAACTCTTTTGGGCACCTTTATGCCCCTGTACCTCTCTCTGGTGCCGGTTCGTCACCTGCTTCAGGTACCAGGGACCCGACTGGCTCTTTCGATATGTCTGACCTTCGCTCTTCTCTGACCTTGATTCCAGCTTCTCCCTCGACGGTGCGGCAATTTTCGAATCGCCGCCCATCTCACATCGGACCACCCTGGTCCCACACCCAAACGACCAAGACCCACATGACGATTCGACACTTTCTTCTCGTTCATCTCGAAACGTCAAGCTCGTCACGCACTCCCTTAAACTCTCTGTTTCAAACCACTCAATGGACAAAGTTTTTACTCTTCGTCCAACTTCTCCTAATACCTATCTTTCAGACCATAGTATTGGTAAGGCTCGCTACGCCATGTTGGTCAAAACATCTCATTTCACGCTCCCAAAAGCGGCACTCGCATCATCACGGTCCAGAATGCTGGCCAAGCTCCTGATCTTTTCTTCTTACGTCCATTGACACTACACCTGTTACTATTGACAAGCACCATTCCCCCAATTCTTGTTGTGGTTCTGTCTTTTGCCCCACACCATTGTCCAACGGAATTTCCAGACATGTGGTGATGACATTTC